>JARHVA010002525.1:2442500-2502500 GCA_037957365.1 Torreya grandis
GGCATTTTATAGGTTATATGAATTAAATTACATAGGTTATATAGAGTGTGAAATATGTAGGGCATATTTGACACATTATCTAGGTTTATATGTTGATAATTCATAAATATTATGGTATATTGGCACAAATTACATATGTTTTTAAGCTGTTGGCATATACAAGAAATATTCCACATATTTTATATAATTATTTACTCAAACTTACAATACATACTAAACTATACTTAGACTGAATCATAAAATATTTCTAGAGTGAATGATTCACATAAATTACTTAGAATCAAATTCTCAAAATCTCTTATATGTAGATTTACATTTGATCTTGATATAAGTTTACATTTCTATAGATAATAATCTAAATATTTTTAAATTTTATAACCAAGAAGATAAAAATACTAGAGAAAAATTGTCCATTTGGATTGGGTCACTTGGACCTATGCCATTTTTAACTCACGTAGATTCTATTAATCAAATGGGCTCATATTGATTTAGATTACTATATGGGCATAGATTAGTATAGATTATCATAAACTAGCACAATATTAATATATATTAGGAACATATGTGACACATTATCAAGGTTAATGAATTTTATTTCATAGATTATATGATATTATTTATTAGATTTCATGATTGAGATTAAACATGTTATAAAAAATGAGGCATATGTGGGGAATATGTAAGGAATTGTATAGGTTATATTACTTAAATTATGTAAGTTATATAGAGTGGGAGAATATGCATGGCATATGTGACACATTATCTAGGTTTATATGTTAATAGTTCATAAATATTATGGTATATGGCACAAATTACATGACTCAAATTACATAGGTTTTTAAACTATAGGTATTTGCAGGGAATATTCCACATATTTTACTTATTTTTTTCTCAAACTTACATAGATTGACTCAACTATAATTAGATTGAATTATAAAATATTTATAGAGTGAATGATTTTAATAAATTATTTATCCTTAGATTCTCAAAAGCTCATATATGTATATTTACATTCAATCTTGATAGAGGGTTCCATCTCCACATATGATACTCCAAATATTTTTCAATTCATTGACCAAGAAGAGAACAATACTAGAGGAAACTTCTCTATTTGGATTGGGTCACTTGGATCTATGTCATCTTCAATTCACATAGATTATGCTACTCATATGGGCTCATATTGATTTAGATTACTCTATGGGAATATATTATTATAGATTATCATAGATTTACATAATATTAATACATATTGGGAAATATGTGACACATTATCTAGGTTAAAGAATTTTAGTTCACAGATTATATGATATTATTTCTTAGATTTCATGATTGAGATTAAGAATGTTATACAAAATTGGGGCATATATAGGGAATATATGAGGCATTCTATAGGTTTTATGACTTATATTACATAGGTTATATAGAGTGGGAGAATATTCATGGCATATGTGACACATTATCTAGGTTTATATGTTGATAATCCATAGATATTATGGTATTTTGACATGACTCAAATTACATAGGTTTTTAAACTATGGGTATATGCATGAAATGGTCCACATATTTTATATAATTTATTATTCAAACTTACACATACTCAATTTTACTTATATTTAATTGTAAAATATTTCTAGAGTGAACAATTCAAAAAATTTACTTAGACTCAGATTCTAAAAAACTCATATATGTAGATTTACATTTGATCTTGATATAGGGTTCCATCTCTACATTTATTAATCCAAATATTATTCAATTATTTAGACAATAAGAGAACAATACTAGAGGAAATTTCTCCATTTAGATTGGATCACTTGGACCCATGCCATCTTCACTCTAGTGACATGAGTTTACTATATGAGTGGTTGAATATCACATACTCCCAAGTGTATTCATTATTTAATTATTTTTATTTTTAATTTATGACTATTTTGCCTTCTATTTGAATAGTAATCTATATTTTTGTGCACACATTTTATCACATTTACACATGGAGATTATGAACATCTAAGAGTAAGTAGAAATCTAGGTTAAATATCTCCAATGTAGTTTTGCACTCTCTTCATCCTTTTAAACCAATATTTTTATTTTGTTTAGATAATATATTGAATGAGGAATTTGTAGACACCCAAATTTGGTATAAGTCTTAATTGTATAATTTTTAATGTGAATTTACATATATAAACTCTTTATATCAAATAAGTAAATTATTGATGAGTTTATCTTGGTATTATGTCTCCTTATCTACTTTACTTTATTGAGAAGTCTTATGATTTATTTTTTCATCTTTATTACATTTTTCATATGGATCCATTATCCCATTCTAATGGTATTTAATTATCAATGGAATGAAGATAGATATGGTAATCATAGATGGATCTAATTTACCACAATCATCTGTAATTATCAAAGATGTCGCAATACATCTTTCAGATATGCTTTGTGTAACATTACACTTTGGGTGATTTATTTTAAACATTTGATTCATGTTTTAGTTGTATTTTATGAACCAATTATATAATTCAATATTAGTAGCTCTATATGTACAAATACCTTAGAGAAATTTTAAGACACAAATCTATCACTAATTAACAAAATGCACACTTAAATAACTCAACCTCTAGATTATTGATATTCAAAATCTAAATTTTCTAAAGGATAAATTTATTTTCATACTTGTATCAAATGAGAACCTAGGATAAATTTCACTTATAATTTAACTCACATGATTTATCACCCATTTACATTATCAAGAGAAATACATGTGGTTTGAGCCTCAATCAAAGTATTGACAATATAGGCCATGGTCAACTAATCCTTGGGGACTAGCTAAGGTCAGTCCAACCCAACCAAATAACCCATATTTCTATGTCATATTAGTATTAAGATGACAATCTAGGGGTTTCAAAAAAGGAAAAGGAAAACAAAGCCATTTTTATAGGATCAAAGGCATTTGAATATATATGAGTCACTTGAGACATATGCATAATGACGCAAATTATCATATACCTACATATATTTCCCAAATTTTTATTTCAATTAGTATATGCTTCTACCTTTCCAAATTAATATAGTAAGCATAAAACCTATCATTCTAATTTTTCACAATTTGTTTCCTAATCTAAGACAATGCATATCCCAAATGCAAAGCATATTTGATGATTGTGATTGAATATAACATGAAAAATACAAAAAAACTAAGAAACTAATTCTTTTAGTGTTTCTATAAATATTAAATTAAAATACTCTTACACTCATATTTTTATGTTGAATTTTATATCTTGTGCAATCTAATTATATTAGGCATTTGTATTATTAAGATAATCTAAATAAAAAAATAGATAAAATAGAGGAAACTTAATTAATTTGTCTTAAAGAATATTTCTTTAGAGTTTCACTTTGAGAATTATTAATATTGTATAATTTTTTTAATCATAGATGCATTTTTTCTTAATCCATGTTCTAATTAGAACCTTTTAAGAGACATGTTTTAAATGGAGAACTAGATATGAAATTTACATTAGCATGCTCATAATTTATGATGTGTAATCTTATCCTCAAGTGATTTGATCATTAGAGATAAATTTTGGACTTAAATTTATAACACCTTTATATAATAACTCATGGTGAGCATCTAAACATGGATGCTTAAAATAGTTACGTTACCACTCATAGATTAGGAAGATTTATATTTAGTATCATAAAACCTATAAATTTTAAATCTAATATTCATATAAAAATATATAGGAGGATACACCCTATATATTTAGATGGTGATATCATGGACCTTATTATCTAATAGAATACTAAGAATAATAATGTAGGAGGGATGGTGTATAACATTATATTGAGGAGGAATAAAAGGAGTTACACCTGGAATCATTTCTAATTCAACATCCATACAATATGTGTTACTAAGGAGAGCTAAGAATTTATCATTAGTAATTTCAGCTTTAGTTTCATTGAAAATAGATTTAACCCATGTCATTACATGATTTTGAAACATATTATATATTTTAGGAAAATAACATGTAGTTATGAGAATCATAGCTTGAGTCATAACATATAAACTATGAATATTTGATCTTTTATTCACACAATTCCCAAATAATTGATATTGGATTCACACAATGACCAAATAAATAGCCAACCTCCCAAATAAAACCATGAATTATTTTTGGAAAAAAATAGGCTTTTTATAAATGTATATATACAAACAAACCTATAATTTGTCTTGAATTTACATATATATATATATATATATATCACCCCCCAGACAAAATTTAGTAAAAATAGAGAAACCCTAATTTATGAAAATTTATATAAAATTTTAAGGAATCAAAGGAGGTTTTTAATACAATCAATATGATTAAAAATATATTCAATAATTTTAAAAATAGAGTCATTTTAAATCAATTGTCAACTAACTAAGTCAAAACCCTAATAGAAGAAACCCTAATAGGAGAATAAAAATGAGACCTTAGGGAAAAAGAGAGAAACTTGAGATTTGCATATATGACTAGAGGAAATAATAAATTAGATCTGAAAATCAATATCCTAATGGATCATAAATCTTAAACCATAAGAAGGAAGGATGAAACCCTAAGGAAAAAAGATAGGGTTTTCCATGCTAAAAAGAAATATTGAGTTTGCCATAATGATTTTACTTATTTTGGATTTTGGTGATATAAATAGGCCAAAAATATTGAAACTTATATTGCAAAAGATATATAATTTAACATACAAATTTGAATGTAAAAAATGGATATATAGCACTTTCATAAAAATGATCAATAATATAGGAAATAGAAGGCACTTAATTTTTTCACATGTTTTGTCCTTGCCTATACATAATCATCTTAAATGATTTAACATGGTTTTGTGATAGCTTAGTTCAAGAAAGAGTCTTTAAAAATATGTTAGGATGTTTTTGATGAACGCACAAATACTTACAATAAACAAATCTATATGTATACACATAAATTTTTCATAATACCCTTATTCCTAGTGTTTTATCCCTAATTCATCTAATTTTTATTTTTTCACTTTTTAGGATGTTTCTAGGACTACCCTGACCCCATATTAGGTATACACTTGGTCAATTGATCCTAAAGGCACCTCAACACTTATAAAAAATGTATCATGTTAACACATATACTATCTCTTACTTATTATCTATCCCTACCTCAAAAAATTATGAGGTATAACCTGTATACCATATGAGTTTGTCTTTTTTAGTTTTGTGGGCTGATTAGCCTATTACTATTAATTATTCACCTTTAATCTTAATTTTATATATTACTATAATCAACTAGCATAAAAACATTATCTTAGAAAAATATTATATATGTACATGTAGGTATAGTCAGGACTTTTGGGAATATTTAAAGAAGTATAATATATATTTAGATATCAAGAGACAAGTCATATCCAAGGTCAACCACATATCCAAGGATCACTCAAATCAAGCTTTATTAAATCTCCTACACTTATGACATTATCACTCATTCTTGGTATCTTAACATTTACATTGTACCAAAGAAGTGAATCATTTTTCATGTAGCTAACATCATCACTTCTATGAAAAAAAAGGTTCAAAAACCCCAACTCAAGCTATTATATTCACACACACATAAAGCTATGTATATATATCTGACTTTGAGTGTGTAGGAAACCTAGTTTGAAATGTTATTGTGATAGACGCCTAAGTTCATAACTATTTATTTTATTTTTTAGTGTCAAGATATGTTAAGGAGGATATTATTCTATTCTAATTTTTTTTGATAATACATAGGTGACAAAAATATCATATTACAAAACCCTAACTAGATAAACCCTACTACATGGGGATAAACCTAGTTAAAGTTAGATAATCATGACCATAGTGCCTATCCTAGTAGGATCAACATAGGAATGGGCTTGTAATAGTGAAAAATTACATCTTAAAGCATCAATTCATTTCTATATTTTAGGATTAGGATGTAAATAATATGCATAGACCGTCTATGTTATTCTAGGATAAGAAATAGGTTTGATCATCCTTTACCCCTTTCTCATTTACATTAAATAGTCTAATTTCATTTTTTAAACTTGGAATTATCTATCATTATATCCTATTTTATAATTATCAATTTTTTACTTTGAGTCATGTATGATTAGATTTATTTAATTTCAATTGGTTATTTTATCTTACTTTGAATTTAGTGGTCTAAACAAGATAATTTTTTTAAATAATATAGTTTATATAATCTATGTCTAAATTAAGAAAACCTAAATGTAACTAGTAGAGAAGGAATAATTTATTACACTTTATATAAATATAAATGACTAAGAGGATAAAATTCTTATCTAATTTGAGTTATGTTCTATTTTTTGAGAGTATATAAATGTCTACAATAGTTTTAAATGGGTCTATGGTTGCTTAGATTAGGAATTTTATTGTCAAAACATCTAGATACAAATCTAGTAATTCCTAGATGTCTATGGTAAATTTAGCAATTTTATATTTGTCATATGTGTCCATATGATAAGTTAAAAATGTCTTGTCACATATCTCTACACCTGATTGTAGATAGGTATTTTATGTAATTTTATAGAGTTAATCTTGTGTATAAGTTAAATTATTATTTCTTCACCTTAAAATCTAGATATAATTCTGACACTTGATTCACCTATGAAATGCTTTATAAAGGATGCTTTGAGCTAACTTAAACCACCCCCCAATTATTGGATGATTATGTCATATGTTTTAGTACTCTAAATAGGTCTTAGATAGTATGTAGTTTTCTCACATAATCTAGTGTGTGCTAAAAAATGGTATACTATTATGCAATAAAATCCTTTATGGATTTAGACACTTTCCAACCTATTATTTTAACCTCATAATAGTATTCAAATTTGGCTTGGTGGTTTTTACTTTGAGGGTTTGAAAATTTAGATGTTTTAGTGTACTGCCTCAAGGATGTGCGGATGTATTCCTTAATTTGAAATTAATTATCTAGGTAGGTGTTGTATATGAATATAAATAGGATTGATATACTTATATACCTTAGTGTTTGTGTAATTTCCCTCTTAGATAATATTATAAACATGTGGGTTGATCCAAAGGAAGAGTTTTATTTTTTGAAAATAGTTGTTATAGAGCGTGCAAATAGGTTAAGCCAAGATAAATGATTATAGTTACTAAACATATTTTACTATGGCCAAATAAATTCATAAAATAGGAAATAGTGATCTATTATCAAGGGAAAAATGCTTAAAATGATTATCTAATTAAGTAGATACTAAGGAAATCTTATGTGCATGCTCGAAAATCAATAATCCTTGGGCCATAGGTAATCGAATGGCTAGGATACAATCTGATAAAGAGTCATATGTGTTTGAAAAATTAATGTATGTTAAATCTTGGTAAAATTTGAAATTTTGAATTTTATAATACTAAATATATGTGTCTAAAATTACCCCCCTTTTATTTCAATATTGAAACTGCTAGAGTAAAAGGAAAGAGTAATAAATTTGGTACCTAATTATAACTGTGGTGGGTGTCTTTATATATGTCATGAGTATTAAGATTTATCCATGTATAACCTATAATTATATAAATTAGTTTCAAATTTTGACATAAAATATGAAGTAATAATTGAACATATTTTAAATTTAAATTAATAATGAACAAATACACTAGTAGGTATACACACCAAACTTCTTTCTAGAGTCATTGTCAAATAGGGTTTTTATTCCCCAAGGATATGTTAGTATTAAAACCATGGTTTGGGAATAGTATCCCAAACCATAATTGTATATGGAGATGTTTTTATAAGTTAATTCATGTATAACCTCAACAACACTACCCATTATAGTATTTTTTTAATGGGACCCAAAATAAGTTCCAATAAATTTGAATAAACCTACATAGAATATTAATATGATTGAGAATACTTAAATAATTTTTATTAATTTTTAATCATATATTAAATATGCATATTCAATTAAATTTGAGTATGATTGAGTATAATTGATTAGTTCTAAGCAATTATAATGACATAATATGTCACTCAATTTGAGTAAACATGAGCAAAACTAAGTAAATAAACCTATATAATGTCTCATATAGGCATATAATATGATATAATTTGAATTATAATTCATGTAATATGTGACAAAATATCATAATATATATTTCACTCATAATCTTCTATAATGTCTCACATATGCCCTACATAAGCTCCTAATCTGATAATATATGCATTATTAGTCATATACCTTGTAATAATCTGAATTAGTTTATTCAAATACGAGTAAATTTGTGCCAACTTAATTAAATATGTAATAATATATGCCTCAAATATGAATTTCTTATGTTGAAATCTATGTTTTATGTGTGAAGGACTGAGTCTCCATGACCCTAACACTATGCATGCCCCCTTTTTGAGGTCACAGATGTATCAAATGAATTAATCATATAAAAATAATATATATATAAACATTATGTTATATAAAAAAATATGTAAACATGTGCTAACATAATTAGGTTATTATATTAGAGTAAGATTATAATGTTTGAGCATATATGAAAAATGTATCCTAAGGCATATAAGTGTCATGTAACTTAGATATAGCAATGAGGTGCATAGTAATAGACATCATAGTAATTATTATAGAAAAAATAAGTAATGAATATGTAAAAGTTCCATAATACATATCATGAGATCACACATAAGTATAATAATGTGTGATATACTAGTCATGAGAAGGTGAAAGTTAGAACTATGAGGATTAAGAGGAAGAAGGAAATCACAAACTCTTTACAAGGAATATGTAATAAAACTATGGTTAAGGAAAATCATAAATAAACTACATGAAATAACAAGTTGGTGATTTACTTGGAGTCAAAGGACTCAGACTTGTAACATCCTAGATTTTTTTTTTTTTTTTTTTTTTTTTGGTCTTTTTTTGTAGGTTCTTGGCTATGATTTGTTTGTGGTTGTAGTTTGTTGTTACTTAGTTGAGTCTTTGGGATCTATTAAATTTTTTATTATGTCTACTATTATTGTCTATATTTCAATTTAGATTTTTATCAAGAATGAGTCTCTTAACCCATTTGTTTACCCCATCTAATAAAAAAATTATGTGTGATATGAATCATAACATTAAAATCTAAATATAAAATCCTAAATGGATCCACACAAATTCAAACATAATTTCATGGCCATGACACAAAATAAATCATATAAAAACAATGATAACACATAGTGTCACACAAATAAATATTAAAACATATTATATTAGCCTAAATTTGATTAAGGTAGATTAGTTAACCTAATTAAGATAGAACTTTGTAATGTAATTTAGATTAAAATATATGGCATTCAAGTATATGTCTATATGTAAAAGAATGATATTTATTCTTATAATATGAAAAGTGGAATATGTTAAATATAGTACTTAAAAAAAAGGGATGAGTACTTTAAATTTTTTGTTGATTGTATGATTGTGAATATATTATGGAAGAGAAAATTATGATAAATAAGCCTTGTGGTTCATTAAATTCTAGAATTGATTCTCCATCTGTGTAGGGTTGATTCCCTTAGTTTGGGTTAGTAATTACAAATAATACTTACATGCATTGGCTAATACTAACTTGTAAATAGATTAAGAAAATGGATGTACAACACCTATTCTTATCTCTTCTTGTGAAATATTCCTTATTTGAAACCATACCAATGTATGAAACTTAAAAAAATAGTGTCCTTTGCCTTGAAACCCTAGGTATACTTATGAGAGATATATATCTTCAAAAAATAGGAAAGTGTAATGGGATAAGCTAAAATTAATCACCTCTATCAGATGATTAACTATTACTTATGAATGTGATACTTTCAGGAGAGTAATTAATCTTCATGTAATACTCCCACCTAATGTGATTGTGTGATTATGCTCCTTTTCTATATTTATGTAGCTAATAAATTTGATTTGGTACTTGAAAATGCTAACTTTGAATTTGAAAGGGAATGTTTCAGAATCTAATTGTGATTAATCTAGGTGATAAGTTCATAATTTTGGAAGAATAGGTAATATTTTATCATTACCCAATAGTATATATATGTGTACCAGATAAGTGGTAAGTCCATTTTGAATGAGACCTTGGTTTTCAAATATATGAGTCTAATTGGGTGATTTCTTATGCTACCAACATGTTAGAAAATTAGACCCACCCTAATGAGAGGTTTTACTTTGTAAAATATTTTTTGTTGGGAGAGGGAATGCTAACCAGATTAGGTCAATATTGAATGGCAATATTAAAAAATATTGAAGAACAGACTAATGTAAATTTAAACTAAATTGAAAGTCTAGAGATGTCAATGCAAGATATTTAGTAGGTTTAAAATAAATATTGAGGTTATTTTAGGAGAATAATAGTAGAATGGAAGGCTTAAATCCTACAATAACATTTAAGTGTGGTATAAAATTGAATTAGGAACTTTTTTAAGTGCTCAAGTCATGAGTGTTAAATGTGTGTTAATCTTGTCATTATCAAGTATTAAAGACTAGATTTTAGTACCTAAAAATTCCCTTACTTTATTCTAGTAATATAATTACTAGAATAAAAGGATAAAATATACTTGAGTGTGCATAAAATAATTTTTATTTGGTATGAATCTCTAATTATTAAAGTCACTCAATAGAAAAACCTACAATCATGTGTACTCAATGTCCATATATTGACTATTTTAATTTTAAACTTAATTTATGAAATTTAAATAGAACAAGGGGTAGCTTACATATATGTGTTGGTGAAATCCATGTTTCCATTAAAAATTATTCAAGATGATTCTTATTTGTTAAAGAATTTGATAAAATTTTGATTCCTTATTGAAGCACATAGAAGTTAGAGTGATTTTGCCCCAATTTATTGTAACTATGTAGGCTCTTGGGTGTGAAAGGTAACATTCTTCAAATTTCATGAATTTGGGACAATTTATACAATGTAATAATAAAAATAAATAAATATCTAAAGAGATAACCATTAGGCCAAAACTTCTAAAATAAATTGAATCAACCACTATATATGGTTTATAAATTCAATTGTATAGTTTTTCTCAAGTTTTATCCATGTAGAAAAACTAAAATCAAAATAAAATGAAAATTTTTCATGATGCCATTATGAATGTAGGTTTGATTGTATATTTTTATTATTGTAGAATAGAATACATTATCAAAATATAATGAGCAATGTTCATCCTATATCATGTATGTATTATCATAAGTGGGAACTGGAATGACAACCATTTTCCATTCAACTATAAACTATAATATTGTGGATGTGTGCATGAACCTATATCATGCCCCCTAAATATAAACGTGTATAGATGTGAAGGAAAAAATATCATTCTCCCTAAATCTATATCAATTATTATAACATTTTATGCACCTATATGTTGAATTTGAGACCCTTTATCTCAAATGTATATGAATATGGAAACCTATAATTTTTTTCTTATAAATTGTGTGCATAAGCCCATGCACCCAAGACTATATGCATATGGGGTGTCTATAAAGTGGGCATATGCATGGAACATTCCCCTATAATCTCTAATAATGTGAATATTTTCCATGGATCTGAACCATTTTATATCTAAAACATTTTAAATATGTGAATATATGTACTTGGATCAATTCTTTCCATTTATGAGACTTATGTATCTATGACAAGTCCACTATAATGCCCCTTTTTTGGAGGGTTGTATCATGTAATTCACTCATCTAAAAAAGAGAGTTAATTTTATCATTTCATGTATAAATATATAGTCATGTAATATTATATGATCATGTGGATAATTTTTCATCATAGCAATGTATATGTTGATCAAGGCATGTATGTAACATATGTAATGCAGGACATGTAAGTGTCATGTCTAGATAAATGTATCAGTGAAATATGCAATAGAAGGATCTTTAAATAAGACTACATGGTAAAATTTCATGATATAAATCATGTAGCCACTCAATGTCATCAAGATTAATAAATTCAAGTGTTAGTGTCACACATAAGGCTAAGGGATACAAAAAATTACATTAAAATGTCACAACAAACAATTCCAATGGTCACATGCAAGGGAACATAAAAATGTCAAAAATAAGAGAAATTGAAGATATTGTATTAAATAAGGCCAAGGTTCAAACACAATATTCAATATTAATTCAACCTATCATATAATAAAATATCAATATGAATGGAGAATAGAACAAGGAACTAGTCTACACCATCCATATCTATCAATTTCACATCATAATATAATAACATATCCATGTATCACTATGTAAGATATGATTAAATAAAAATGCATGTATAATCATATAGGTATTTTAAAATTTTATAAAGGTCATATAAATTTATAAGCTATAACAGTTTAACATGTGGAACAAGATGCACTTAGTATTGACATGACCACTAGGTAGAGGAGGGTCCAACATTTATATTTCAGATGTAACATGCATGTGCTAAATGACACTCTATTTTACCATAATTTATATTAAAGTGTATTACTTAATCTAATTAAGATATAAATTTGAAATGTAATTTAGATATTAATATATAACATTCAAGCATACATCTGAATGTAAAATATTGAGATTGATCCTTTTTATTTGACAAATAACATATGTTAAATATAATAATTAATTAAAAGTGATAAATAATTGGATTTTATAGTTGAATATATGAATTTTATTGTATTATATAAGTTAAAATCAATATAAATTAGGATTGTGGTTTGTTCTATTTTGGAACTGATTCTCTATCTGCATAGGTTTCGTTTCATTAGATAATGTTAGTATAGATGGTCAATATTAATCTAATAGTTAGTACTAACTTGTATGAATATGTGTAATAATGAACATATTATAAAATATGCCTAACTTTTCTTTCTATCTAAAACCTTGATGATGTGAAAATTTCCAAAAACCAATATCCTTTTCCTTAAAACCCTAGTTGTTTTTATGAGGGCCATAAACCTAAACAATATAAGATATTATAATAGATTGAGCTAACCCCAATGACCCATGTTTGATTATTTATTATTTTTTATGTATCTAATACTCTAAGTAGGGTAATCAAGCCACATTTAGTTCTCCCACCAAATGTAATTATGAAATTGTGATCCTTAACTATATTCATATTATTAATGATTCATATTTTATAATTGAAGATGATTGATTTGACTTGTCTTTAAAGTGCTTTAGACATGGATTGTGACTACTCTTAGTGATAGTTTTATGATTTAAGAAGAATAAGGAAAATTTTATAAATGTGCAGTACTGTATATGTATGCTCCACATAACTTCGAAGTCCATTTTGAATGAGACCTTGATTTGATTATAAATGAATCCAATTAGGTAATTGGTCATGCCATCAACATGCTAGGAAAATAGACTAACCCTAAGGATAGGTTATATTTTATAAAATATCTATTATTGGGAGCTTATTAATATTGATTATATAAGGTTAGTATTGATTGCAGATATTGATCGAATCTATTAGAATGAACATGTGTACAAGTGGATTAATTTAAGAGTCTAATGATATCTATTTATTAGGTTTTAAATAGATAGTGAGGTTTCCATAGGTGTGTAACAATATAAATAAATATTTCACTCATAATATAACAATAAATAATGATATAATGTTAGATTATGAACTTTTTTTAAGTGATCAAGTCATGTGTGGTAAATGTGTGTCAAGATTTTAATTGTCAAGTAATTAAAACTAGATTTTAGTATCTAAAAATGCTCCATTTTTTATAGTAATGGAATTACTAGAGTAAAATGATAAAATGTACCTAAGTTTGTACAACATAGTTTATATTTTGTATAAATATCTAATTATGTTAGTCACTCAACATAAATACCTGCAATCATGTGTAATCAATATCCATAAATTGAAATTTTAATCTAAAACTGAATTTTTGAAATTTAAAAAAATAAGGGTTATAATACATGTGTTTTGGTTAAATACATGTTTCCATTGAAGATTTTTGAAGATTATGCTTACTTGTTGAATCATTGGATAAACTTATGCTTCTTTGTTAAGGTACATGGATATTTGGGGTGACCATCCCCAAAATGTATGTAGCTATATAGGCTAATGGGTTAGAAAGACAACATGCCCAATCCTTCATGAATATGAGGAAAAGTAATTAATTTACTAACTTAAATAACTAAATAGGTAAATTAGAAAACCATAAGGCAATTCTTTTTCAAAAAAAAAAAAAAAACCAGTACAAATGGATTATATATTTAATTGTATAGTTGCACTCAATAAATTTTCACTATAGATTCAATGGTTTTATCAAATAATATTTCCTCAAGTTATCTCTATGGAAAAAAATAGTGATCAAAATTAAATGAACATTGTTCATGCCCCTATCATGAACAAAAGTTTCATTATCTATTTTCTCTTAATGTATAATAAAATGCATGATCAAAAGATAATGAAATTTTTTTATGCCCCCATCATGACCACATAATTAATAAGTGTTAAGTGGAATGAAAACCTTTTTCCATTAAAATATAAACTATGATATTGTGTATATTCATGAACCATGATCGTGTCTTATGAGTCTAAAAGTGTGTATATGTGTACATGAACCAATATCATGCCCATTGAATCTATACCAAGTAGTATATAATGTTGTACCTATATATTTTGATTTTGAGAATTTGTATCTCAAATTTATGTGTATATGGAAACATGTAATTCATGTTCATATAAAATATGTGAATATGCCCATGTATATGCACTCAAGTTTATATGAATATGTGCTAAAGTGTCTAAAAAGTGAGTTCATATGTATGGCATAATACTATTGTCAATCAAATTTTCACCCTTGGATAGGTAGTTTAAGCCTACTATAATTTATTGAAATAATAGGATTAGCCATAGAACTATGGATTATATATATTGGGGTTAAACCTCTAGTTAAAAGGGATAGCTCCCTAGATTTTTCTTGATTTCTACCTTACTAACTATTTGGTGTATGAAAATGTATAAGAAACTATCTAATTGTAATAAAACTAGAATAAATAGGTGATACACTAGAATATTTCATACAATATTATCCTATACTTTCACTTAAAATAGGTACAACTACAATCTACTCTATGCTTCAAGAGAAGCTTCTAACATAAGTATTTCATCCTAGAGACTATTCAAGTATAGAAGGAAAGGTGAGATATTAAAAGGAATAATAAGACACTACTAAAACTACAAAACACTCAAAGAAAATACCGCACATATATGTACTCCAAGTAACATACAAGAGGATAATATATCCATACTTAGGTGCACACAAGTAGGAAAAGATACAAGGACAAGTAATTTTCTCACCAAAATCTATTAGAAAATCATTGAACACATTGAACTATGAAATTGGAAAGGTTGAACTAGTTTTAATTTATTTATTAAGGCAAAGATGAGTAACAAAAATATCATAGATTTTCTTACCTTTCTTGTGCATATGTTACAATGCTAAAAGTAGGCATATTTAGAGAGAGAGAGAGAGAGAGAGAGAGAGAGAGAGAGAGAGAGAGAGAGAGAGAGAGAGAGAGAGAGAGAGAGAGAGAGAGAGAGAGAGAGAGAGAGAGAGAGAGAGAGAGAGAGAGAGAGAGAGAGAGAGAGAGAGAGAGAGACCACACCAAGAATGGAATGTTTGGGGGTTACAATAATGGGTAAAATATTATTATCTTCATAATATGTATGATGAATCATCTAAAGTCTTGAAAAAGTGTTTTTTATCTCTAAATCATTTGAAAATTGCCTTCAAGTTAGAAGGAGTTAGTCTTTAAGGAGGTCATAAGACTTCTTAAAAATTGATCTAATCTCTTGTATGAAGCTTCTTCATCTAAATTTAAAATAATGGATATACATGTACAAGGGTGGAGTAACATCTCACCATTTTATATGCATCATTATCTACCCTTGAAATAGGTTTTCTTGAAAGGGAGGGTTAGCTTAAATTATGAGGTGCAATCTATCTTCTTAGGAAGTGAGGAGATCATCTGATTATTGTTATAAAACTTGTAAATAATCACTCTAATCCTAAAATATCCTATCACCACCTCTTTCATCATTTAAAGGATCCATTTGACACCTTGTAATGGTTTTAATTCTTCTTAATAAGTCATTTCAACATTGGTTATCTAGCACTAGTTGGTAGTTAGGATTAGTTGCACATGTTAGTTCATTTGAATAGCCATGAAAACTAAATGAAACCATATAAAAAGAATTAAGATCATTTTATTATACCCAATAATCACTTCATTCTATGAAAAAGTCCATGAAGGCATCATAACCCTACTATTATTTCCAATCTAGATGATTAGGTCTTTTATTCCTAGTGCACCTCAAACTTTCTTCTTTATACAGACCTATAGGAATAGTTTGATGAGAAGATGAAATTATTTTGTGAATTTAAAGGTTATAAATAATCCCATGGTATATCCTATAATGAATTTCAATAATTCATCCATGTCTATACCCTTAAAAATCATCAAAACTAGCAAAAGAGAGGGCATTTAGTGTGTTTGTATAGGTCACATCAAAATCAAATTTAATGGTGAGGAGAAACATGGATATTTTAAAAAGGTTAAAATATTTATAGATACAAAATAATTAATTTGGATTCATTAAGATACAAATATCTCATATCTCATTCATCTAAGGGTTTTAGTAGGGGATACGACATGTTTCATGTCTTAACAATCATTCATAAAGCACTAGCCACCAATTGACCTAATTTCACTTGGATAGCCTTATTTATTAAACCCCTCCCCTAAATTATTCTAAATATATCAGATGAACATGAAAAATATGAGCTATGGTATGAACGTATGAAGTTGTTCTTTGGGTAGCATATATAGTTTTTTTGATCTTAAGAGAGATCTAAATTGGGTTTTGAGACTCAAAACTCAATGTCACTACTTGGAGAGGTTCATACACCTAAAAATATATATTTAAAATGGTTCCATATGATTTTTTAATGATTATAACTCCATTATATGTATTTGGTTCATTGGTCATGAGACTTAAGGTTATATGCTTGTCACCTCCTTGTTAGCCCTCAAGGGAATTTAGGTTGAAAACTAAGGTTTTGTGCAACCTAAGAATATATTAATACCTTTTATATGTTTATGTATTACCTCAAGGGACTTATATTAGTTTTGACATTACTATTTTGTACTTTAGGTTCAAACAGACCCTTTAGTCTCGAGATTGTTCCTTGCTAATGGAGTGAGCAAGGTCTGAGACAAAATAATGAGTATGATTTCTACTTGTATGGATTTAAGGTTACCATGGATGTCTTGTTACACCCATAACCATATTTTTTTTTATCAATTATCAAAGTGTGATCATTCCTATAGAGGCCTCAAACATCAATCTCTCTCAAAACTAGATAATCTAAGCTAGTGGTCTATAATTAGGTGACTATATCTTATGATGGGGTCCTTAAACCTATATGACAGTCTCATCATAGAAAATTTAGAATTTTAGATTCTCAATATGGATCTTGGATATTATTAACAAATCTATATTCAAACTTCATAACTTCAATCTCTTTGCAAGTTTGAGATCCTTCTTGAAACTTCTAAACTGAGCTTATAACTCTGAGTGTCTTGTTTAATTCAATAGTGTCGCTAAATCCATGGCACTGATACCCATTTTCTTGGTGAATGATCTCATAGGAAAATATTTTTCATTTATGCACTTGAATATCTATAACATTTAGTAGTGAGTTTATCCCATCTTCTACATGTATCATTCATAGGTGTCTCAAAAAGTCTAACTATAGGTGCAATCTCCCCATGACCACTGAGTCATTAGGAAAAATATCATTATGAGACCTTATTAAAAAAATTTAGGTGTTATCTAGGAGGTGTTTTAATGTTAAAATACCACATAGAGTATAAAAATACTCACTAGTCACATCGAAGGCTCCACCTAATGAGATCAAATTGTAACATGAAGAAACATGGAGTTATATTGCATTTGTATACACTAGATGAGTTGACATTATGGCACTAGAAGACCTCTTAGACCCTTTTTAAACTCATAAAACATTTACTCTACAATAATGAGTTCACATTATCAATAAGACTACAAAGAAATCAAAGTGGTGGGGTTTATAGCCTTCTCCAAGAAGTTAAATTTCTTATCATTTGTTCATAAAGAATAGGATCCTGACTTGAATACCAATGCCATAATTATAAATCCTATTGGGCTATCCATACTTGGTAAAGAGATTAAGATCCATCTCTCTATATTATGTATGGAACAAACACTTAAACATGACCCTTGTAAGATTTCCAAGGGACCCAATGAAGTGGAGACTAAGTATTTTGCCATATTTGAACCTATGAAAACTCTCTAAACATTAACAATCCTTGAATAAGGTGGAGAGTTAGTTCATTATTTAAGATGACCATATAAATGATCAAAAATGCCACTTTTAGTTTGATTTTTCCTTTTTTGAGTATTGAACCTATAAGGTTTAATTAACCTCTAACTTGATATGACATTAATAACTTTAGAAAACACTTTTTAAATCTTTACAAGTACCACTTGTATATACCATAATTCATACTCATATTGGAAAAGACTTTATAACCATTAAGAAGCAGTTTTAAGTGTAAAGAAAGCTAATGAAACTAGATGATCTCATGGAGTTAACATTTTATTTTACCAAGACCTTAAATGAACTTATATACACTCTAATTAACCATCTTAAAAAAATTATTCAAGGAATAATATTTTAAAATATCCCAATTAGCCACAATATAAACCTTAATATCCCTAAAAACCTTAATTTATGCTAAGAAACCTTAATTTCTCTGAGGTGACTAGAAATAGGTTTAAACTCATGATTTAAAAATACAAGGGCATAAATAAGATATGGAAACCTATAAAAACTTCTAATAAAAGGAGAACATGAAACAAAATTGGACTCATAGAGGTCAAAATGTTGTCACATTTTCATAACATTCTTGGTGACTTTTTAGGGCAAGCTACCTATTAGTCTCTGAGACTAGTAACCTTTCCTCAACCATTGGGTTATGGAGTCATGGTAGAGAATATTTGAAACTAAACTATGTCAAGATAAAATACAACCTAAATATACCACACCAATACCAATATATAAAACATATTATGTTCAAGGCATTTATGGAACACCACACAATAAAGACTCAAAACAACACACTAAACAATAAGGAAATAAGGAAATGTGCATAAGCACTTATTCAAAACACACCACACACCTACTTATTTACATTAATAACCTTCATATCATTAATATTATGGATTCAAATGTATCCCATTTACATGGATACATAACTCTTCCCCATCCATTCTTTCTAATTAGAAAGAAAATTTTAACTTGCATTTGAAGATGATGTATGGCCCACTCCATAAAGTGTCAAACTTGGTGTGTCTCCTAGGATTTTCTCTATACTCATCCCACTTTAGTAATATATGAAACTATTCAAAAATCCTTGAAGTTAATTTATTATCAAATGCCTTCTTAATTAGCACATGATGATACTCCATGGCTTTGTGATCATTATCTATATTATCTTACAACTCCATCAATTCTATTAACCTCACCTCCATTGTAGTGTTTTCAAGTAATTGTAAATGATGTGCCATCTCTAAGGTAGGTAGATCTATGGATATGGATATTTTATCTTCCCTTCCATAAACAAGAACAAAAGGAGAGTTACTAGTTGAACTTTTAGGTCTGATCCTATTAGTCCATAAGGTTGTCTTCAACTAAGTATGCCAATTTCTTTGGTTTCTCTCTAAAGTACTTTTGATAATCCTAATTAGGTTATTATTAGTATACTCAGCTAACCAATTTACTTGAGGGTAATAGTTTGATGATGTACTCATATGTATATTATTACTATTTTACCAATCAATTATCTTAGAACCCATGAAAGTAATGTTTTATCAAAAATAATGTTAGAGGGTGTTTTAAACCTAGTAGAAATACCTTCATAGAACTCCATAATAAAAGTCTCATTCAACTCTTTAAATTAAACTTCCTCAACCAATATTTTAAAGTAATAATTTTCTATAAGGATCCACTTGTGGCCAACACTTAATGGGGGATTAATCATACCAATGAAGTCAAGACCCCATTTCATGAAGGGTTGATCCACTTAAATGGGTCTCAATGGGAGAGTTGAAAGATTTTGTTTGCCTACATATAAATCACATTTAGGACACCTTATTACCCAAGCATAAGAAAATTTGAAGAGGCTAGGCCAATATTATACTCCCCTCACTATCTTTATAGCTATGGTCCTTAGAGAGAAATGATCCTTTACTACTCCATTATGAAAATTTTTGAGCAATACATCAAATTAATCATTTTTAATGAACATAAAAAATATTTCATTTATATCTCTCATTAAAATCACACCATCTACAAGACAATAATTAATAATTTGTAATTTTAAATACCTTATTTTGGACCTACTCAAGCCATTAGGATAACCACCATTTTGGAGGAATTTGATGATGTCTTGTGTCCAAATTTTTAGAGCTGTGAGATCAATTGGTTGAGGGTATTATTGATTATCCAAAACATCATCTCGTGGTTCATGGAGATCTAAATCCAAGTGCTCACATAGACCCATACCTCTTACCAACTTGGTCACCTTGATATCAACATCATACTCCATGACATTTGTAATCCACCTTTCCATATTTTCATTTATGTCTTTACTCAAGAGGAACTCCTTGGTGAAAGGGATGACAGACCATGAAGTGAATTTTGTTATTTTAAACCATGTGTTTTAACTTATTTAAACCTTTTACAATATCAAGGATTTGTTTCTCCAAAAAAGTGTATTTGGTTTCATAATCCTCCAAACCTTGACCAAAGAATGCAAGATGTTATTCAATACCCTCATCATTATTTAGCATAAGCATAGTTGAGACAGTATAAAGGTTATCAAATGTATATAACATGAATTCCTTATAAAAATAAATATTTACAATAGTGGGATCTTAGGAAATTGCTTACTTGATATCTTTAAAACTAAAAAATTATCTTATCTAAGAATATTTTGAGTCCTTTCTTGTGCAAGGGTAATTATATCCCTAGAATAACATATATCCTTTAAAGGTTAATAGCTAGACCATCCTTAAAAATAATGTGTCCTAGAAGCGTACCTTCATGCATAGCAAAGATGCACTTTTTTAGGCTAACGAGCATCCCATACTATATACACCTTTAATAAACATATCTAAGATGATTAATTTGGTAATTATCATCCTTTTATAACATATTTATATCACCAATGTATACTAGCCACATCTCATTAATTAGGCCTTTAAAATCTATATCCATTTCCCTTTGACAAGTGGCACCAACATTTGATAAACCAAATATAAATTTACTATAGGAAAAATTCCCCAATTTTATATTAAACTTCATATTCAAATGATAATAATCATTCAATAAAATTTTATTATAACTAGAATACCCATCTAGGAGTGAGAATCATTGGGAACTTGAAACAACTTGTAAAATCTACTCCATAGGGGGTACTGGATAATTATCTTTGAGTGATACCCTATTTAGGTCCCTAAAGTCCACACAAAGTAATATTTACCCACTCTTCTCCTAAATAGGAATAAGATTATATAATAAATTTTAGTTATTTATATGTAAACTTATATTAGACTCAATTATTTTAGTGAGTTCCATTCTAATGAGTTGCTCAAATTTGGGGTTAGTAGGCCTTTTCTTTTGACTAACTAGTTTTGCTCTAGGATCTAATTCAATATTATGGTGGGATAGGATAGGGTAAAACCCATTTATATCCTTATATTACCAATAAAATATATCATGAAATTATCTACACAACTCAATGAATTCTTATTTTTTAGATGGAGAGCATACCTTGCCTATTTTGAGGAGCTTGTCCTTGAAGATTAAGACTCTTTCATATTTCTCCTCCTTTATGGAAATACCCACATTATATTTATTATTTTGGTAATCCTAATTGAATATTATATATATAGCAATACCTTAGGTATGTTTATTTTCATTTATACAATCTAATCCTCATACTGATCATAAAGCTTCTTTTGATTTATTGAAGATAACTCAAACTCCTCTTACAAGAATTATACAATTTCCAGTCACTATCAGACACTTTCCAAAAAATTAATTTTTAGGGATTAAATTCATAAAAATTACCTTGATATGTGACTATTTTACTCATTTATTTATGTCTTTAGGTGTGTCAAATTGTGCCCCTATTTCTACCAACCTATCAACATGTTTGTTTTATTCTATTGGGACTGGTTATATGTTGAATAGACTAAAGTGTTCAAGTAAATCCTATACCCTATGATTATAATAATTTATAAAATGGTTATTTATATAAATTATTTCCTTATTTGATTCACAGTCATCTCACTATCCCCATACACTTGCAAATTCTTGACTCCCTTTCTCTTTACCCATTAAAGTCCATGAACAAGGTTTCAATACATAGCCACATTGTAGGAAAAACTAAAATAGAATCTATATGATGAGTAATAATTATATTTAGATGGATAAAATAACATAAAACCAACTCATACATAAATATTTCTCCTTTAACCATCAAATAACATCTTCTACATTCCATCACTCTCATCTTGCTCCTTTGTAAGTGAAGGTATAGATGTTCCTTCCTCATGTAGGCAATACACCCCCAAATCAATATTTTAATGAAATCATAGGGATAATACTCATATGTAATAGTAACATATTAATCTAATAATATATAATAAATAACTTCAATATGGGAATATGATTTATCATCCATGGTATGTTCCTATTATTCATTGATAGTGCAATTCAGATTGGAACTTGTTTCCACATATTGTTTAATGTGTAACTTGACCAATGGATATGTTATTATTGTTAAATTATCTCCATATAAAAATATAAAATAAAATAAATACCAATTATAAGAAACATTCCCTCATATATTGCTAGTGAAGTCTTTTGATAAACAAATAGCAAAGTGTGCAGGCAGATCCACCACCTCTATGTCTTATAGAATTGGAAAACTTGGGCAGTCACACAATAACACTTTAAAAAGTTTATTTAGAAATATTTACTTGGTTATAGTTAAATCAATATAAAACACTCCTTTTATATAAGGTTCATACTTTAAGTCCAACTTGTTTGCAACTAGTTTAGGCATGACTAAAGTGCTTGACCCACTATCCATAGTGCAATTATGAACTAGATTATCTCACACAATGAGGGTAGGATATAAAGGTGGTGGATTTTTATAATTGTTTGAAGGTTAAAAAATATGATTAGGTTTGTTCTTTGACCTTGTGTTGGTTGTAACTAAGGTGTTTAAATTTAGGACAAAAGTTTCCTACATTTGGAAGTTTATAAAGCTTACTCCTAAATTACTACACTCTCCACTTGTTTATATTTAAATGGAATTATAATAATATGATTTAAAATGAGTATTATGCCCTCATTGAGCCACCAAGACTTCAAATTATCCCTCATTATCATTCAGGAACTAACATTGAGGTCACCACTAAGAATTTGGCCATTCTTCTCCTTGAACTAGGTTGTTATGGATTAAAATCATGGATCTTAATGTGGGAGTAGAATTTGGATTATAGGAATTAGGTATCCTATTGAAAATATGTTGACCTTTTACCCTCCCTTGACCATTACGATTAGGTGGAAATATACTTTATTTTAGATGGTAATAGTAGGAGTTTTGGTAAGCTCTAATATATTGATTTGATTTTCTAGTTCAAGCTTCTAAGTCCTTATATTTTATTTACCAATCAATTGCATTATCTCATTTCTTTGGATAAAATTTAGACTTTTTATTTTTATTTCTAATTGGACAAAGGCTTGGAGTATTAGTATGCATGTTAGGTAAGATAAGAACTGATACTTTTGGAGTGAGTTTACTAGTTTGGATCAAACTATTATTGGCTCTAATAGCTATATCATAGACATCAAGAAAATAATATCCTCCCATGGAATATAACATGATAATTATATTAATACTAATATCTCTAAGGTAGGTTTTGAAAACAAAACTTTAAGCCTAGGCCTCATGGGATTCAAAAGCCTATTCCATTTCCTTTGGAACTTTCATTGAAATCATGCATGGATTCCTTAATACTTCTTTGGATGACATTCAATTGTTGGATCAATGATGTATGATCACTATTATACTCAAACCTTTGAGCCAAAAACTCCCAAAATTCATCCCACATAGTAATTCATCCTCATATAAAATTTCTATACCAATTAAGGGCTTTTCCCCTAAGAGACATGACATCTAATTTCTATGTTAATTTGTGTGATATTGTGGGAATTTTATAAGTTGGATATGTATTTAATGTGTTGAGTTGGGGTAATAGGACCTTCCCCATTAAAATTAGGAGCATTATTAGTGGAATTGAGAGGGATATTATCATAGGCAACAAGGTTTATGGTATTTTTAGTATTGAAAGTTTGGAAATCATGTTGCCTAGCCATGTTACCTTCAATATCTTCTTCACTCTCTTGATCCTCTTTAATTTCAAATTCATATTGATCTTCAAGCTCTTATTCAAGATTATTAAGAGCCAATAAAGGCTCAAGATATTGAACTTCAAGAGGAAGCTTGGGATGAAGGAGTGGATTTTCAAAATGATTACCTCTATTAGAAACTGATCTAGTAGTGATTGTGAAGCATGAAAATGAGAAATTGGTCTATAAATAGATGTTATAACTTCAATGGAGTGTCCAAATTCTTAGTAGGAAGTGTTGATGCAGATATGATAGTGTCAAGACCAACATTCACCTTGGTAAGAAGTTCTTAGGATAATCATCTCACTATGTATGCCGTAACTATTATCACTCAATTTTTCACCCTTAGAGAGGTAGTTCAATCCTAATCCAATTTAATTAAAAAATGGTATTACCCTTATATATTTGGGTTGTCTATCATGGGGGTAAACCTCTAATTGAAATGGATAGCTCCCTATTTTTGTCTTGATTGATCTCTTACTAACTATTTGGTATATGAAAAAGGATAAGAAACTATCTAATTGAAATAAGAATAGAAAAAAGAGGTGATACACCAGAATATTTGATACAATACTATCATATAATTGCACTTAAAATATGTACAACTATAATATGGCCTACGCTTCAATTGAGAGATTCTAACATAGTTATTTAAACCTAGAGACTATGAAAGTATATAAAATAAGGTGAGGGATTCAAAGGATTGATAAAAAACTACTAAAAATGTAAAAAACCTAGCTAAAATACCACACTTCAATGTACTCCAAGTGACCTACAAGAAGACAATGTATCCATACCTAGGTGCACATAAGTAGGACAATATGCAAGTATGCACAATATTATCACTAACATATATCAAAAATTTATTCAAAAAACTAAACTATGAACTTGGAAATATTGAACTAGTTGGAATTTATTTCTTAAAGAAAAGATGAGCAATAAAAATATTAGGTCTTCACCTACCTTTCTTTTGGATATGTTACAATACCAAAATTGGGCATACTTATAACATCAATGTGTGTGTGAGAGAGAGAAATATCATTCCAATAATGAAATATTTTTGGGTTATAATAATGGAGAAAATATTATTATATTTATAAGAGTTATGAGGAAGCATCTAAAGTCTTGAACATGTGTTATTTGATCTCTAAGTCTTTTGAAAACTATCTTTAAGTCATAAGGAGTGAATCTTTGAGGAGTTCATAAGCTTTCTTGAAAACTGATCTCATATTTTTTAAGAAGATTTTTCATTTGATGTGAAAATTCATGGATATCCATGTAAAATTATGGAGTGACACTTCACCATTTTTTATTATCTTCCCTTGAAACAACTTTTCTTGAAAGGGGGAGTTAGCTTAACTTATGAGGTGTAGTCAGTCTTCTTGGGAAATGAGGAGATCATTTGATTCTTGTTATATAAATTTTAAGTGAAAACTTAATCATAAAATATCATTTTAACTCATATTTATGGATCTAAAGGCTCAAATTGACACCTTACAATGCTTTCCATTCTTCTCAAGAAGTCATTTTAATGTTGGTTATCTAGCACTAGTTGGTAGTTAGGCCTAGTTGCACACGTTATTTTATTGAAATGGACATGAAAATTGAATGAAACCTTGGAAAAAGGATTAATATAATGTTATGAAAATTAATAATCACTTTATCCTATGAATAAGGCCTTTAAGGAATCACAAACCTGATCTTATTGATAATCTAAATGATTAGGTTTCTCATTCCTATTGCACCTCACATTATCTTCTTTATGCATATCTATAGGAATAATTTCACAAGCATAAGAAATTATTTTATGACTTGATAGGTTATAAAACATCCCATGGTAAATTCTAAAATTAATTTAAATCATTCATTCATGTATGCACCCTATAAAATCATTAAAACTGGTAAAAGAGAAGGCATTTAGTGTGTTCATATAGGTGACATCAACATCAAATTTCATGGTGAGGATAACCAAGGAGATGTTGACAAGTTTAAAAAATTTATAGAGACAAAATAATTATTTTTAGTCATTAATAGACAAATATCTCATATCGCATTCACCTAAGGGTTTTAGTAGGGTTTAAGACCTATTTGGGGTCTTAACAATCATTCATAAAGCACTGATAACCAATTGATCTCATTCCACTTGGAAAAAAATATTGAATTACCCTCCACATCTTCCAAATGGATCATCTTTCCATGTAAAGTGTGAGCTATGGTGTGAAAGTATGAAGTTGTTCCTTGGGTAGTAGGCCTAGTTTCTTGATTTTGAGAGAGGTCTAAATTAGGTTTTGGGCCTCAAAACTCAATCTCACTACTGAGAGAGGTTTATAAACCTCTAAAAAAATCCCCATGATTACATATTCTTTGTCAATTATTATCACTCCATTGTATGTATTTGGTGCATGGTCAAGAGACTTGAGGTTATATGCCTATCACTTCCTTGCTAGTCCTTAATGGCTTTTGGTTTGAAAATTGAGGTTTTATGAAACCTAAGAATGTATTGGGACATTTTATATGTTTATGTATTACCTCAAGGGATCTCCATGATATTTGACATGCCTATTTTGTGTTTTAGGTTCAAACAAACCCTCTAGTCTCAAGATTATCCCTTGCCAATTGAGTGAGTAAGGTCTGAGATAAAATAATGATTATGCATGCTACTTATATGGATTTGATTTAACCATGGATGTATTTTTAAACTAATAACCATATTTTTTTAAATGAATTTTCAAAGTGTTATCATGCCTATAAAGGGTTCTCAAAACATAAATGTTTCTCATGATTAGACAATCTAAGCCAGTGGTCTGCAACTAGGTGACTATATCTGGGGTCCTTAAACTTGTATATAAGTCTCATATTAACACATTTATAACTAAAAATAATCAATATATGTATATATTTGATATTCTTACCAAATCTTTATTCAAATCTCATAACTTCAATCTCTCTACAAGTCAGAGATCCTTCTTGAAACTTATAAATTAAGCTTATAAATCTGAGTGTCTTACTTAGTTTAATATTGGAACTTAATCCATAGTATTAATACCCATTTAATTTGTAAATGGTGTTTTATTCACCTCCTTATAATTTATTCACTTGAATATATACAATTTTTAGTAGTGAGTTTATCCCATCTTCTACATGTATCATTCATAGGTTTCACAAAAAGGCTAGTTATAGGTGCACTCTCTCCATGACCACTAATTCATTAGGAAACCTTTAATCATGAAACATATTAAAAATATTTTAGGGATTATATGGGAGGTGTGTTCATGTTCTATTACCATAGAGAGTCTAAAAATTCTCACTAGTTATATTTAAAGCTCCACCTATTGAGACAAAATTATAACATGAAAAAACATAGAGGTCTCTTGCATATGAATACACTATATGAGTTGACATTATGGAAATAAAAGACATATAAAACCATTTTAAATATCCTAAAACATTTAATCTATAACAACAAGTTCATATTTTTTATAAAACTACCCAAAAAATCAAGGTGGTAGGGTTTAGAGCCTTCTCTAAGAAGTTAAATTTGTTAGCATTTATTCATAAATAATAAAAGCCTAATATAAAGAAAAATTCCATGAATATCAATCCTATTGGGTTACCCATATATATTAAAGATCTCAGGATCCATCTCTCAATATTATATATGAAACAAGAACTTATAAATGACCCTTGCAAGACTATCAATGGACTTGATGAAGTGGAGACTAAGGATTTATCCATTTTCTAACCTATGAAAACTATTTGAACATCAAAAACTTATAAGGAAGGTGGAGAGTCACTTATCATAAGTTCACTCTCAAAAATGACTATACAAATGATCATAAATGCCCCTTTTAGCCTGATTTCTCCTTCTTTGAGCATTAAACCTACAAGGTCAGACTAAACTCTGACTTGAATAACATTAGAAACATTAGAAAACACCTTTTCATGATTTAAAAGTACTAATTTTACATTTCATACTTCATACTCATCTTGGAAATGACTTTATAACCTTTAAGAAGTAGTTTCAAGTGTAGAGAAAGCTAGTGAAACTAAATGACCTCATGGAGTTGACATTTCATTTGACCAAGACCTTATATGGACTCTAGTTCACCCACTATGACAAATTATACAATGAAGAAGCTTTGAAAAGACCCCAATTGCCCATAATATAAACCTTAACATCCCCAACAACCTTAATATATGGTAAGAAACCTTAATTTCTTTGAGGTGACTAGAAATATGTTTGAACTCATGATTTAGGAATGTAAGGGCATAGATAAGCTATGAAAACATATAGATACTTCTAAGAGAAGGAGAAAATGAATCAAACTTGGACTCATAGTGGTCAAAATGTTATCACATTTTGATAAAAAAAATACCTTATAATCTATATTTATGTACCAATAATCTATCATTTAATTGAATCATATAATATCTAAACCATTCTCAATATGTGAAATATTTACTATGATACACATTTATGCTTAGGGAGGCTTATGCCTTAATGAAAAATCCATTTTAATTCCACCCTTTTTGGATAAGAGATGTATATTTTAAGTCACTCATCCTAAAATAAGAATTAATTGTATCATATCATGTATAAATATATCATCATATCATATAATTTGATCACGTGGATAATATGTCATCATAGTAATATATGTGTCAATCAAGGAATGTATGACACATATGTAATGCATGACATGTAAGTGTTATGTCTATATATATGTATCAGTGAAGAATGTAATAATGGGAAATTTGAATAATACTATACAACAAAAGTGCATGACATCAATCATGACACTACTAAATGTTATCAATCTTGAAAAGTGCAAGTGTTGGTATCACACATAAGGTCAAGGGAATAAAATGGATACAAATATGTCACAATAAACAATACTAAGGGAAACACACAAGGGGACTTTAAAATTTCATAAAAAGGGGCATCGATGATGTTGTATAAAATAAGACCAAGAGCCACACATGACAGTTAAGCACAAATTAGCCTATAATGTATTAAATTAACAATACCAAAGGATCATAAAACAAGGAACTAGTATACAACATCCATATATATCAATGTCACACTATAGTATAATGGCATATCTATGTATAACTATGTAACATATGAGTAACTAGAAAGGCATGTGTAAGAAATATAGGTAGATAAAAATGGTATAAATTTTATAGAATATAGTACCTATAATAGTGAAAGTTGTGGAATAATATGTTTTTGGTATTGGCATGGCCACTAAGTAGAGGAAAGTCTAATAATTGTATGTACATATGCAACTTATATGTCTTGGATAACA
The DNA here is from genome assembly GCA_037957365.1 of Torreya grandis. NCBI lineage: Eukaryota > Viridiplantae > Streptophyta > Pinopsida > Cupressales > Taxaceae > Torreya > Torreya grandis. Next base: position 2,472,424 of record JARHVA010002525.1, read on the forward strand.
CTCGTATACATTGATAAATAATGTGATAAATAAAATATGTAAATAGTCTAATCTAAAAATTATGTCATGCTCAGGTCTTGAATTTTTTTAATATTTGAATGTTTTGGTAGTTTATGATTTTTTTTGTATTTTTAGGTTTGGAAAGTGAGGCCATGTGGAAATGGTTTAGAAATAGAATATTATAAGGGATATAAACAATCCAAAATATGTGTCAAATTATAATGTGTACTAGTTATGATAACATGGCTATATGGAAGAAGTGAAAGCAAGCAATATGCCCCACTATATATGTGAATCACAAAAATGTAGTTTAAGAGCATATGTTGAGATGATAATTGGTGTCCCCAAAATTTAACACTTGGAAATTTTGGGATACCCTTATTTATTTATTTTTATTTTTTATCTTATGTGAGTCAGTTATCCTTGTCAAAACTCAATCTGTTGAATAAGACTTAGACTTTATTAGTTTTCATTGTAATTGCTTTCATCACCAAGATTGCTTCAAATTACTCCAGAAGGTTATAATATGTCTGCATGGGTCATTTTCATAAAACCCATTTTTCCATATTTCCAAGAGATTAAAAAAACAAAGTGTTCAAATTCATTTCTAGGCCAACTCGGGTTCTCTAAGTTGATTTAATTATTTAGAAAAGGGAAGTGCATTCCCTTCACAAACCTAAGTTAAACCATCCAATTTAAACCAAAATGTTGTAATGACTTTGCTTCTCATAAAAGATGAGTAAAGTAGTTTTGAAAAACTACAAAGCACTAATCAAAAAAAATCAAGGTTTCAAAGTAACTTCACTTGAATAAAGTCATAAGTACAAGTGATAAGGGTTTGCAAGTCCAAAGTATTCATAATCTTATACCAAATTGGGGTTGCAAGATTACTTGACTTTGAAGATAAAATTAAGTAAAGTAGTTCATGAAACTTGATAATCATTAAAAAACTAATGTGTATTTCCTCACACATGTCACTAAATTCTCATTAATGCATAGATTACTATAAAAATTAGAAAATTCCACCTTGTTTCCTACCTAGATTTCAAGTTTTCTAACCTAGCTTCTACCCCTATGAATCCTAAGCGACATTGTTTGAGATTTTGGAGTGATTTTGGAGTAAATTCTTCACAACCCATTTGTAGTCAAGGTATTTAGATTATTTCCCCTTTGATTTCATGATCCTATTTTGGGTGTTTATCTCATTTTCCTCTAGTAAATTTCATTCACCATTTTGAAGGTTTCTCTATCATTTCTTATTTTTTTATGTTATTTTTGTAGGCATGGGTATTGTTAGAACTTGTAAAGTATTAAAAAATGCTTGGTATGTGCACGTCTCAAGAAAAATACAAAGACTTTGAATATTTTATATAAACCCCTAGATTTTGACCTATATCATCTACTCATATTTTGAGTAAATTATTACTTACTTAGAGTCCTTAATAAAAGTAACTAGTCCCATATTATACAGAGTTCCCAAGGATTATTACTTACCTAGAGTTCTAAATACCTCTTTCTTCTACTTTATCAAGTTTTACAACCCAAGTAAATTACCCAAAAAAACCTAGTTACTTGCCAAAATAAGGCCTATGTTGTAGATACTTGTCACTTACATGAGATTTTCAGCCTTGAAGACTTGATAAATACCTAGACATTCCCAGAATTATAACACCCTGCTACTTAGAATGAGTTTCCTAGAGTTTTTAATGTTTACTACTACTATAAATTCCTAATACTTAAATATTGCTTAGGATTTTTACTCAAGACAATAACTTAACTCAGTTGTCTAACCTTTTCAAAACTAGCAAGAATAATTACTAAGTTTTTAAGAGCATTTACCAAATATTTCAAGTGTTAGTCATAAAAAATGTTAGGAGTAAAAGAAGAAGCAATTATGATTGAATAATTTTCTAATCTTTCACTCGAATAATTTCTAGGGCCAAGTAGGAAAGGAAAGACAAATTCAAAGAGAGTTGAGAAGACAAAAGAAGCAAAGATGAAGTATGAATGCAAAGGATATCCCATTGAGTCCTGCATTGCATCCAAATTATCTAAAATTAGTGATACTAAAATGGGACATGTTTCCATAAAATGAGTTATTGGAAAGGTCTAAAGCCATATTCAAAACACCACTCATGTACGCAATGAAAAATAGTGGAATCCTACAAGATACAACTTTATCAATTTTTGCACAACTTCCTAAATTTGTCCTAAAGTGTGTTAAATATTATGTTTCTCTCACTAAGACTGTAAAAGACACTATAGGCAATGTTGTGGTCAAATTAGATGTTTAGTATTTTGACTACTATTTGAAGATCTCAATAAGACCTAAAGTTCTTGACTTATCAATGGAAAAAACTAAAAATCAATGAGAGAATAAAATAGAAGACTGCATCAAGATAATCAATACTACTTATCTAAAGAAACCAAAACAACCCTTAAGGTTTCCAAAGAAAATAATGAGGTCTAACTTGGTCCAAGAAGTGGATGACATCACCTAGTTATTGTGTAGAATCAATAGAGATAAAAATTCCAAGAACTTTTCCACTTGGATGTATGCTTACATAAGGGCAATTGATGTGAATAATAGTTATGCTATGACTGAATGGTCAAGACTTATAAGTGACAACATTGATCAACATTTGAGTGATGTATTGTAGACTCTTGAATTCAAAATGACTTCATATTTAGTATATATTAAAACATTTAATGGAGCCTTTTCAAGGTTGACTACAAAAGGGATGTTGGCAACTTAACCCATTTATGAATATTACCCTTAATTGAATCTTTATGAATACTTAAAGCACTATAAGAGGGTAAATGATGCATTATTATATGAAGTCGTTTATAAATTAGATGTTGCTTTAAAGGTCAAGAGAGTATCTGATGCAGCTTGGGAGGCAATTTCTTATTTTGAATGTATTTTTATTCAATTATTAAATTTAACATATATCAAAGTTGTTGGTTTCATAGGGACACAAGTAAAATTTATAAGGTACCCTAGTGATAAATGGATTGTTATGGAGTTGCATAGGCAACTAGTGAAGTTACATGATGTACAGTCAAAATTACACCATTCTTTAATTGGTTTTCCTATTATTATTGGCCATTATCATTTTGAAAGTTTTTATAAGGCCAAGAATATATAGAAAATGATTTATCATAACTACAATCAATCACATTTTCAGGCTATAGAAAATTTTGATGGCAGAGGCATAACACAAAACATAGTTCTCTTGAATATATGCATATCCCTACACTTGAAGAATTTTGGATTGATTATAAAGATGAGGTTGAAGTAAGAAGAAGAGATAATAGTAGGATGATTATTCAAAAAAAAATTATTTTAATTTGGATACCATTTTTAAAACATGGAAGATGATGGATAAGTAATTCATGATTCTTATAATGTAATGGGAGGAGATAATGCTCCACTTTGATAAAATGACTATAAGAAGAAGCAAGTAAAGATTATTTCTAAGAGAACTTTAGTGGTTCCTGATATGACTTCAACATGGCTTCTTGGTAAGGTCTAATACATGAAGGATCCAATAATGATATAAATTGGCCAAATAAGTCACAAGAGGAAAAAATTACAAGTAAAAATGAGCTAAGAGCCCAAGAAGTTGAAATTAAAGAAGAATGTTGATGATACATACTCCATGGTAAAAGAAAAGGAGTTAGTTCATCCACTCTTACATATCCTTTGGTCTCTTATACCACTCTTACTTTTACCACTCTTCTAGTCTCTTCCATAGACACCACTCATTCTACCACACCCATCATGTATTCATCTTCATTACTGGTGAAAAACATACATCAAGTAGTGAAAGATGTAGATCAATCCACACTCATGCCACCTCTAAAGACTACTAGCCTCAAACCTCTTGAGAAACCTATTCAAAAGGAGGTAGATGTTACTCCTCCTCCACCTCCATCTTATCCAATGACTACTCCTCCTCCAACTCCTTCTAATGATCAACCCACCATTCCTCTTGTTTATACCCAAAAAGAGCTAGAGCATGTAACTACTAGAGAATTGATCTCATCTCAGGAGGTATCATGACAAGAAGTAACATCTAAACCTAAGGATAAATCCATTGAAGAAGATAAAGAACAAGAAAATTTTGATAAAGAGTTATAGAAAGAGAAAGAGAATGAAAAAGATAATGAGGTAGAGAAAGAAAAAGATGAAAAAATAATTTCCAATGTTGTTCAAGGTATTCCAGATGTAGAGGAATTTCCTTTTCAAGAAATAGTGGTGAGAGATAATCAACAAAAATTGGTAACACATTCAACCACTTTCACTAGTATGGATTTTTCTTCATGATTGGCATTGTAAATAGCTCATGATTCAAAAGAATAAATTAATGTGGAAGAGATAGACTTACAACTTTTGAAAAGCGTTGGTGGTAAGGGTAAAAATCCCAAGAGCACTAGAGTGACTTCAAAGCTGATAATTGAGCCTTCAAGTCATAAATTTGTATAAATATTAGTTCCTACACAAGGTAAGAATAAAGGTGAAATAATTTTAGAAAAAATAGCAATTACAAAGGTACCCCTTAGAGAATTCACTACAAAGGTCATAAGTAGGGTGCACAGATCCTTATCCACACTCTTTTTAAAAATCTTGATGAAGAGAAAGTTGATAAAAACAAGTTGAATGAACAAATTTATAAGTTGTGTGAAATAATTGCCAAAGTGGTAAGATCTACTCCTCATCAGCCATTACTTTTAAAAGATCCAATTTATCAGCAAATAATAACTAAGTGTAGACACTGAAATTGTGTCTACTCCTTGGTCGACTCCCCCCTTGGTCCCCTTGGTCCACTTCTAAACATTCTTAACCCAGACACTTATTAATTTAAAATAAATTACCTATTTTAAATTAATAACACCTCCCTTGACACCTCACCCATGGCACACCACCCTTGACACCTCACCCTTGGATTCCTCACCCTTGGATACCCTCATTTATCACCCTATGACTAATCATTCCAACCCTCCCACTAATCCTCATGCCTATTAAACCCGCCTTCAACCGTTTAACCATGACCACTGAACTCGGCAGATGGAAGAATGGGAAAAAGGATAAAAATAGCCTTTTTACCTATCCTCTAGCCGCCGACGTCAGTCAAACCGTCGATCGATGCCGGTGGAATTGCTAGCATCAGATGCTTAAAACCAACTCGCAGGCCGAACAGACTTAAACGCTAATTATCTTGCCCAGATCAATTTTATCTTGCTCCTTGACTCTTTATAGGTACCAGCATTCTATCAACACTCTCCTAGCTATAGAGACTCTGCCCAAGTGACTTCAGATCAGATTGGAGCATGATACAGGGATCTCGACATCAGAAGTAATAGGCACCAGCGTTCACACCCCTGATTCTTTAGCAACTAATTGCTAAGTATTTCTACTGGTTTTTATTTTAGTACTCTTAGGATACATTAGTAATCAGTCCATTATCCATTTCTAAGCACTACTGACACAACCTAACCTATTCTTCTCGAAAAGGCTAAAAATCCTTCCCTCATCTTTATCTCCCTTTCACCCCTATCCTCTATCTGATCCCCTTTTTAGGCCATACTCTCTACCCTACAAACCCTACACAAACCATTAGACTCCCACAGACATCCCAGACCATTTTTTTGATCACAGACAGAGCTGAAACTCATCTAAAACCCATTCAAGGCCATTGCCTTGACTGACATCGACCATTTCCCCTACCGACGTTGGTAGAATAACCAACATCAACAACCTTGACCAACTGATGCTGGCAGAACTACCGACATTAGTGACTATGATAGATCAATAGTGGAATATAGGTACGCATTATCTCTATTTCTTTTGTTTAGTCTTTCATCATTTCTCTTACTAGCAACATTCTTTTTATCAACTAGTGGACTGTCATCCCTCCAGGAAGTCTTTGCACTTATGGGATCGAGCTTTGCTTGGCAGTCCACCATCCATCTATCTAATAATCTCTTTGTTTAAGTCTTTCTCTCTATAGATGTCATCCTCCATAGCCAAAGAAGAGTCCCTTCAATCGTCTAGATACGTTGTGCAAACTTCATCCGAGTACGTACAAACCCCTGACCATTTAATCTTAGTTTCTTACTTCCTCTGAATGTAGAAAATCAAAAAATAGTTAGAAACATTATGGCACGCCCGTTGGGACCCCTAGAGTTTTCCTTGGGTTCATCATTCTTTTTCTTCTAAATCAAACATTCATATAGGTGCATTAGATTTCTTTTTGCATCCTTCTTCTATCTCTTCATTTTGAAACGAAACCATAAGCAAAGTTAAAAAGAATCTTTCTTTTTCTTCTTGTCACCTTTCCTTCTTGCATCTTAGGATAGTGAAGTTCATGCTCTTAACCTTTTCTCAACTTGTTTGCATCCGAACACACATTTCAATTTGGGCTAAAAACATATTGCATTTCATCTCTATTTGAATGCATGTTTAGTCCACTCATCTAGTAATTAAAACCACATTATGAATAAAGCGTAGTGCACTTATGTTACACGACCAGACCACTATCACAAACTAAACATCTAAACATACCTAAGACAAGGTTCGACTAGGATTTCATCACCTAGTAGATACCTTACCCTTCCTGGTAATCCCACTTGGACTTCACTACCAAGGGGAGAACCCACTCTATTCTCTGGCAGAGTATAAACTCTAGGGGAAGTATATACTAGCTAAGCGACCCATCTTGTATCTGGGCTCGTGAAGTGAGGGGAGATTTCTCCTTAGCACTAGGCCACGTATGGAACCTAATATAGATTTTGAGCACCAAAACTAACCCGAAACCAACCTTAGACTGTTTCTTCTAGTACCTATTTTAAAAGCGAACTTCCCAAACACACTCTTCTAAGGCATAAACCAACAAGACTCTAAAACTTATTCTTAGGATTTAATGTTTAAGAGGCTACTTGTCTTCTTCTAATTTTCTATTTTCATCTAGTTTTTTGAGCTATTGAGGATGCATTATTCTGAGCTCCAAGAAAAACTCAGACTTTCTTCTTTTTCTTCTAAAAAATTCTAGTTTTCTGAGTTTTTGGATACACAGACACTGACATCAATTTTTCCACCAATGTCAACAACTTATCTTCACTGACATCGGTTATCTGACTGACATCGGTAACTTTATTCATCGGCATTAGTTTTTACACCAACATCGGTCACTGTCAAAATTTTTCTTCTCAAAATAGTAAGCCAAAACCCTGACCTTCTGACTGTCAAAAACACATTCTAGTTTCCTAAGGCTAAAACATACAGTTCTCAGAACCTAAACCCCCCCTTTTTCCTTGGATGGTTTTGACACGTTGTCAAACCAAAACTCTTGTTGACCATGCAAGGCAACAACCACTCTCACCTTCGCCTTGTATATCAAGTCCTCTAATGGAGTATCATCCAGAGACTGAACGAACTCCTACCCAACCAACCCCGACTCAACCCCCTATTGTTCCCAAAGGGGACCAAGACTTTGAAAGGTTCCTTAACCTCAATGTCAAGGGCCTTTAGCACTATCTCATGAGAAGTTGAATGCAATACTCTTTAGGCAACCCAATTTATGGGATGTTAACCTCCTTAGTTGAGATGGCAATCGTATCAACCACCTCGGTAATTCAACCCATAGACACCCAAGCCATTGCCTTAGGCAACAACCTGACCATGACCAATCTTCAAAGTGTGGCCTCTCCTATTTTTGGACCTACATCCATTAGGGTTTCGGTACCCCATCAACCACAAACTATTCAACAAAGTTCTACACCATTCCAAAACCTAGTTGTCTCCATCCCACCTACTCTTGCACCCATCAACACAAGGGTGGATACTCATCCTTTGGCTAATTTTGCCACCATCCAACCACCTCTAGCGACATCAAGCCAAGTTTTACCTCCTAGCTTCATGACACAACCACCCTTGGCTTCAACATCAGTCCCTATGACTAGTTACCAATATGTTATGCCTATACAAGTGCAACCAACTACGTCATACACCCCTTCTAACACCTTCCAAATGCCTTACAACCTAGGGGGCACCCCACCTATAAATCCATCAACTGATCTAATCAAGATGTTGATGGATAAGATGTCTAATCTTGAGACATCCATCTCGGGTTTAAGAAATATTCTCTCATACGAATAGATTTGTAATGAACCCATTCATCCTTTAGTCCCAATCCAACCATATCCTAGTCAGTGGGAACTCCCCAAGTTTACTTTTTTTTAGAGTAAGGAGGACCCATAGTAACATCTATGAGCATTTAGACACGCTTGTTACCTTATAGCTCATGATGATGCGTTATTGCTATGCACATTTCCCATGTCACTTTTAGGGGCTACCGTTGATTGGTATAGCACCCTTACCAGTCATTCTATCTTTTATTTCACTCAACTCACCCAGCTATTTCTATACCACTTTTTAATTAACGTAACTAAAAAGGTCTCCATCATGGACCTATATTCTATCAGACAATTTGATGATGAATCAATAGCCGATTTCGTTGCTCGTTAGAGAGGCTTAATCAACCAACTCTCCTTTTATTTACCTCAACCTAAGCTCATTGAGCTCTTCTCAAGAGCATGTGCCAAACATATTTCCTCTACTTTATGGGTCCAAACATTCCACACATTTGACAAAGCTTTCACGATGGCTACGAAGCTTGAACTCTGTGTTGTCAAAGAAAATAAAGTTAAATTGTGAAGTAAAAAACCCAATGCAAAGTCAAATGACCCTTCCTCCAAATCTTCTTCTTCCAATCCCAAATCTAAGGGATTAGCAAATGCTGTAGTTGTTAGACCATCATCTTCAACAACAACCAACCAATCTGAACCTTCCACATCTCAAAGTATTACACGACAATTCCAACAATGATACGTACAACGTCAATATACTCCACTAGGAGAATCATACATGTCCATGTTGGATAAACTTGTCACACAGGGAGTCCTCAATCTCCCTCAAATTTGACCACCACCTCAATTTGATCCTTTGCATGCCATCCCTGCATGGTATAGGGAGAATGACTTCTGTAATTATCACCGTGTCAAAGACCATGACACAGACAATTGTAAGACCCTCAAGAATATCATTCAGGACATGTTAGATAAAGGTGATCTTGTCTTGGATAACCCAAACATGCCACCTAACCAAAACATAGACATATTTAGAAAACCTTTTCCTAACCATCCCCCTAGCCAAAATAGCATGCAAACCATGGCTGATGACTCCCAAGAGGATAATATATGTACAGTCAACACAGTCTCTCCTTTCATGCCTAACCAACCTCTCTCACAGTTTGAAGAGGTTAGTCAACCCATTGGTCCATCACAGGAAGAAGAGTCTTCTCCTCCCACTTCTCTTCCACAGGTGGATGAACCTTCTACTCTTATTAGTTCTCCATCAACCTCTCTTATATTAGAGGATGCTTTGACCATACTAGCACCACTAGCCCCACCTGTGGAAGAGAAGACCCTCCCTTTCCTACTTCTCAACCACAAGTAGAAGGCACAATCATCCCTACCCTTTATCCTCTTGAGGAGTGATGTTCTCCAATTCCTTCTCCACTAAGAGAAGAACCTGTCTCTTCACCTACTTCGACCGAAGATGATCCAGTTATGGCTTTCTCATGCCTTGGGTTAGATATCATTGCATCTAACACATTTTTGGTCTCACAACCACCCACATCTTCTAAAGAACCAAAACCTCATCCAACATCTTCCAAACCATTCTCTCGATTAGTGGAGAAACTAGGACTTCTCCATTGAAGAAAATTAGAACATGAGGCATTATGGGAGCGACTCAAAGCTCCTCACCTTGCACATCCCATCTCATCTCGTACTATTGACCCTCCTGTGACAAAATCTCCAAAAGTCTCCAACAAGGACCAGGCTTCTATTTTTGAAACTCAACCATCCACATCCGAACCTAAACCCTCACAAACATCTACCATATCAAAACTAATTAAATCTCTCAGAGTTTTCCCCATACCTAACCTCACTCACCCACAAGTAAAGGTAGACTTGAACCTTGCCTCGCACAATAGTAGTCCTCAAACCAAACTAAAGAAGGCTACTAAACCATGGTGGTGAACTCCTCTTCCACCATCATCATTACCCTCCATTTTGGGCCCTCATCCTTCTACCATAATAGGAGTCCTCCCTACTCCAACCCCTAACCAAAACAAGTTACCTCTATTACTCCCTTTACCCACCACAAACCTACCTCCTCTAAAAAATTTGGCACCCCTCACAAAGAAAGTGTCGTCTACACGAGTGGCCGCACCACCAACCCAAAAGGTGGTACAAAAATCTCCTTCAACAACTCTCAAACAAAAGTCTTCAACACCTAGTGCATCAACAAGCACAGACCCCTTTGTAGGTTTGTATGCTTTGATATTGCACTGACTTTTTCAAACTTCTAGCATCACTCTTCCACCTATTAAACCATTTCAACCTCTCAGATCAAAACCGTCTTGGTTCGATGACACTAAAATTTTCCTATATCATCGCACACCGGGACATGATACCGAGAATTGTTATGCCCTCAAGGTTGTCATTCACCAATACATGGAAAAGGACACCCTTCTCTTTGAGGATACCATCGACAAACCTTTGACACCATCTCATGTCTCTCAAACCTCTTCACCTTCATTAGAATCTCAATAATAGACTATGGTCCCTTCACCTCCCTTGCCCCCTCTATTCGAAATTAACACCATCAATGTGGCCACTAGGTCACAAAAGGATAAAGCAAAAGAAAAAGTTGCTATTCCTTAGACCTACCCATTTTTCAAACTGCCTCAACCACCCAAACCTAAAATTTCTATCTTGGGTACATCCCACCCCACTTCTTCAGAGGCAATCCATGATTCTATGGTGAAACAACTTCACCAAATAGCCATGAAGATGACCTTATATGACCTCATTCAAAGCTCTCCCCAACATCATCAAGCTTTAATCAAAGCCTTACAGGCAGTAGAGGTCCAACCCAAGGACCCCCAACCACTAGCTACCTTAGTCCAATCATTATCCCCCATCACCTCCATTACCTTTAGCGATTCTGAAATTCTTACCTCCAACTCGGAAGATCAGTACGCTGCCCTTTTCATCATAGCATACATTGATCAAACTCACATTAAGTGGGTTATGATTGATGGGGGCACTAGCATCAATATCATTTCCACCCATGCCTATGAACAATTAGCCCTCCCAAAGAATTGCATATCAAAAATCAACATAATTCTTCAATCTTTTAATGACACCACTACCACTACCATTGGCACCGTCATCTTACATATTTGTATTGGCCCACAAACAGTCCCAGAGCTCTTCTACATCATCGAGGGAGAGTTCCAATACAATATGTTATTAAGATGACCTTGGATCCATGCCATGGCTTATGTCCCTTCTACATTACACCATTGTGTCAAATTTGAACATGACGGTCAAGTCCATGTCATTCCCGTAGACCCCTCCCCTTTTAAGACATGCAACATGACTTATCAACCCAATGATGTTCTCATTCCTTTCAAGACACCAACCCAAACACTGCCTCCACCTACAAAAGCTTTAACAAGTATGCAAATGGAGATCACACCTACACCACCTCCTCAAGTGACAACAAAAGACCCTATGGAAGATATCTTCCAATGTCTTTCACTTGGAGAGTATCATTTACTCACCTTGGACATGTTCTAGACTCTTCAAGAGTATGGACAAATTCATCACAGTCCTAGCTATGACCATCATATCAGAATGGTCATCCCTTATGGTCCTCCCAATCTTCAAACAAATCTCATCTATGGAGGGCTAGATCGAGCTCCCATTGATGGGAATCCTCTTTCATCACCTCAACTATTCACATCTAATTTCTCTTTTCTTGGCAATCTAGACTTTGCTCATACCTATCTTTATAGGTGTGCATGGAAAGGCTTTGGCTTTGGATGCTACGAACAAGGCTCCCACTAGCCCATCGGACCACCAAATGATGGGACCATAAAGAATGCCAAGAAGTGACATGGCCTGGGTTTTGAAGAACCTAATGAAGCTTCTGAAAACCTTGCCCCAAACCTATTATAGACCAATCACCTCTAAACTTGCCTATTCCCCCATCTTCACCTACGAAGTCGGTGGTTTCCATCCCTCCTAGTTTTTTTTGCATAAACACCATCCGCTTGGAACCCCTAACCTATCGACTAGGTGGGGTATCTAGGTCTCTCCCTGTCATTTATCCCAACATGATAGATGATGAATCTGCAAACATCAACACTATCCACTACATAGACGATGATGCCATTCTCACCTAGATGGGTGCCTATGACTCTTTCATTCAACGCTCTCTTCCTTTCAAAATGCAGGTTATGTTAAATGAATCAACCATTGACATTAACCTCCCATCTTTTGATGTTCCTCATGTCTTAAAGATTGGTCAGTCTTTGGATGCCCAGGAACAAATTGACTACACCAAATTCCTTTTAGACCATAGCAGAGCCTTCACTTGGACCTATAGTGACATGCCTGGAATCAACCCTAACATTTCCATTCATAACATTATCACAAACCCAGAGGCTAATCCTGTCATGTAAAAGCTTCACAAAATGCATCCTTGAGTTGCACTCCTTGTCAAAGAGGAGCTTTAGCATCTTCTCTCCATCTCCCTCATCTAACCCATTGATTATCCACAATGGGTGTCTAATATTGTCCCTGTCACCAAAGCAACTGGGGGGATCTGAATCTATACTGACTATCACGACCTTAACCTGGCTTGTCCAAAAGACAATTTTCCACTACCCAACATCGACCAACTTGTTGATCTTACAACCGGTCATGAGATACTATCACTCATGGACAGGTTTTTAGGATATAACCAAATCTTGATTGTGCTAGAAGATCAACACAAGACTACCTTCATCACCCCATGGGGGACTTTTTGCTATAGGGTCATGCCTTTTGGCCTAAAGAATGTAGGCACCACATATCAATGTGCCATGACTTACATCTTTCATGATCTCTTCCACAAAATCATGGAGGACTATGTGGATGACCTAATAGGCAAATCTAAGCTTCGTCGTGACCATTTAACCATTCTTAAAATAATCTTCACTTGCCTTCTTCAATACAATGTTCACCTTAACCCCAAGAAATGCATCTTTGGGGTTCTCTCAGGGAAGCTCCTGGGTTTCATCATTTCCCTTCGTGGCATTGAGATTGATCCCGCTAAAATTTGAGCTATACTCGAGATGCCACCCCTGACCGATCTAAAGCAACTTTGTAGCCTGCAAGGGAAGCTTTAATCTATTCATCGCTTCATCTCACAGCTTTCTGACCGATGTCAACCCTTTCATCACCTCCTCAAGAAGGACATCTCCTTTCATTGGGATAAAGATTGCCAAGAGGCCTTTGAAGCCCTTAAATTCTATCTTGTCTCTCCACTAGTCCTTATTCCATCTAAACATGACCAACCCTTCTACCTCTACATCTCAACAATAAACCATTCATTAGGTGCCATGATTGCGCACCGAGATGAACAACACCATGAGCAAGTGGTTTACTATATAATCCAAACACTCATTGACTATGAAACTTGGTATACTCATACCGAGAAACTCTGTTTGGCATTAGTCTTTGCCACTACCAAACTCCATCATTATCTTCTCAATCACAAAACTTATGTCATCACCCACACTGACCCCCTCAAATATATGCATTCTAATCCATACCAAAACCAATGTATGGCTCGTTGGCTCATGCTTCTTGCTGAGTTCAACTTGGAATTTATCCAGCAAAAATCCATGAAGGGGCAAATAATCACTGATCAACTAGCAGAGGCCCCTCTACCTGACAACCAACCTTCTCACTATGAATTCCCTAATGAATCTATCACCACATTATCCACCAATGACATATTCTATCAAATGACAATGTTCTTCAATGGATCCAAATGTCAACTTAGTGGGGGTGTGGGGGTCATCCTCATCCCACATGAGGGCGAGCCCATGCCCCTATCTTTCAAAGTTGACTTTGAATGTACCAACAACATGGCTAAATATGAAGCCTTAATTTTGGGACTTCAAACCACCCTTTCTTTAAGAATCAAGACAATCAACATCTTTGGCAACTCACAGCTCATCGTCAATCAAACCAATGGTTCATATATTTGTAAAAATAAAATTTTACAAAGGTATAAACACCATGTGGACACCCTGCTAGAATCTTTTGACCATTACCTCTTGCAAAATATTCCTTGATCTACGAATAAGTTTGTTGATACCATGGATTCTCTCACCTCACATATTCCATCTTCATCATCTTCATTAAGAATTTATGTCACGGTGCATCGTGTGCCTTTGCCTTCCTATATCTCCACTAACATCAACCTCGTCAACACCATTGACTCTAGTCCACCAGATGTTTGGTATAAACAACTCCTGGACTACTTAACTCATTCTGTCATCCCTCCTGATCTCTCTAGTAATGCACGATGCACTTTTATCAAAAGCATGGCTTGATATACTATGCTAAGGGGTCTTCTCTATAAAAGAGGTTTTGATAGCCTCCTTCTTCGATGTTGAACCTCCACTAAAGCATCCCATTCCATCAAACAAGTCCACGATGGGATTTGTGGCAAACACTTCAGTGGTAACTCGGTCACCAAGCGCATCCTTCTATTTCTACGCTAAATTGCTTTCTACATTCAAAGAAGAAAATGAGAAACTAAAAGGAATGGTCAAGGCTAGAAGATACCTGGATATGGTCATGCACACCAAAATCAGACGTTGGAGGGTACTCCTCTTTGGCTGTGGAGGAATGACACCTGCAAAGAAAAATAGACTAAACATGAAAAAACATTAGACAAGGAGACGGTGGGTTGTCAAGCAAATGCCTGATCCTGAAAGTACGAAGACTTCCTAGAAGGATATCAACCCACTGATTAAAAATAGAATATTTGACTAGTAGAAATGAGAGACAGAATGAAAGCAAATAAAAGATGAAAAATAAAATGTGTACCTGATATTCAGTGAACTGTTCTGCATAGTCACTGGTGTCGGTCTCTATGCCAGCGTCGGTCAGGAAATGGTGCCGATGTCGGTTAAAGTGCCAGCATCGATTGGGGTAATGACCGGTGTCAGTCGGGGCAATAGTTCTTAGATAGGTTTGGTCGAGTCTAGTCGGGTTCGGTCGGGTCTGGTCATGGTTTGGACAGGTTTTAGGGTCACAAAATGGTGTCTGAGGGTTAAGGAGTCAGTTTAGGAGTCAGAAGGATTGTTTGGGGGTTTTTACAGGGATCTGGGTAAAGTGACTGTATATTTTGGAATGGTAGACAGAGTTGATACAGGAAAAAATAAGGTCTCGAGGTTGTAGTCTAAGTCTAAATAGGAGTTGATGACAGTAAATAAAAAACAATAACCAGAGAATAAAACAAAAACACAGAGCAAGATATTTACCTGTTACACACTGAAGACATGATAAGAGACATGATTGAAGTCATTGATGTGTTGCAAGATGACCAAAGCAGGATTCCTGTGCTGAAGAGAGAGACACGAAAGATTGATCACAGATTGATTGGATGCAAGAAAATGGTTGATCACCAGAGTTGATTGATCGCCAGAGTTGGTTGAATGAATGAACTAGTTGGTTGAATAATGAATCAGTTGATTGCTAGAGGTTCATGGTTTTGCTGATTGATCAAAGGATGGTTCGATAACCGATCATGAAAATGGATTGGCAACCGCATGGATAATGGATAATGAAATAACGGTTCCTACATTTGGGTTGAGAATGCAGTGCTAAGGAGAACTGATGCCAGCAGGACCACTGACGTCAGCCGAGAAGTGACTGATGTTAGCGATGTCGATCGGGTGGTGACCATGGTCGATAGATGTAGAATGGGGGTAGAGACTAACTTTTATCCTTCTACTCATTTTGACATGCTACCAAGGTCAAGGCTAGTGGGAAAGTGGTCGATAGGAGTTAAATAGGTGAGGGAGAATAACAAGAGGGATGACTAGGGGAGTCGACATGATTTCGGTGTCTACATTTGCCCCTTTTTGTCTTGTTTGTTATTTTGGACGAACTGCAAGACAAAAATAGGAGTGATTGCCCCAGGTGTGGATAAGGTTGATTTCATCTTGTTGGTCATTCAAGTGAACTGCAAGACAAAAATAGAAAGAGGTTGCCCTAATTATGGATGAGGTATTCCCCCTCAAAGCAGGAGTCGAGGGAAGGGAACCAGAAATTGGGTGGTGATTTGACAAAGAGAGGATGAAAAAGGTTGTGAGGGTGAACGTGGCAAAAGTCATGATTGCACGCATACCACTTCACGAGATGGTCAGGTCAAAGTGTCACAGGTCAAGGGTCGAGGAGTGCCAAAATTGAAGTAACCGGGCCCCAGCATTTAGTCATCTACTGATTGGGTTATTCAATCTAAGCTGAAGCTCCAAATGGTCGTTGTGTTCCAGGTATCTCGGGCTCAAGAAGTGCTCCTTGAAACATGAAAAAGTCACAAATAGTGTGGATCAACCGGCTTGCGATCCTATACTTGTGAGGGTCCAAAAATAGTCTACACACAATTTTGCTAACCAGTCATGAGGTAGCATACATGCAAAAACAACCAAGGCAACATTGTCTTGGAAGTGGTCGAGGTCGGAGGAGATAGGCATGATCTCCAATGGTCATTGGTCGAGGTGGAGGAATGGACGAAAGGATGTGGCCGAGCTAACCTCAAATGAACCCATGTCAATTGAGTGCTACCTACATAGCCCTAGTCTTAGGGCCTCAGGCCAATGTAGTTCTCCCTAAAAGGGAGGAAGGCTCAAAGGGATGGAATTGGTCTTGGTTGAGGGCAAGGTCATGGTCAAAAGGAGGAAAGAAGGTTTGTCCATCAGGGAGATGAACAAATGAGGGTGGTCGAGCTAACCTCAGATGATGTCGTATCATCTGAGTGCTGTCTACATAGCCCCGATCTTAAGGCCTCAGACCAATGTAGTTTAGACAAAGGGTCTGAGTGGTAGACAGGTGGTCAAAGTGGTCGATAGATTGGTCTTGGTCATGATGAAATGATGAGGAGAAGAGATGATGTTGCAGCCTTTTCCAAATGGTGTATTCTGCAACATTGGTTGAGGAATCTTTCATCCCTAGAAATTTTACATATTCATGATGGATGTATGCTAAAGATGAATTGAGGTCTATTTATGCTTCAGCAAGTATTGGTTTATGCTTAACATAAATTGTGGCTGGTCAATAGTTTCCATGTGTATTAGTGTCCATAGAAACTAGTGTGAATAGGCTATGGGAGTGGTCTGAAAAAAAAGTTGAGTTGGGTTGATTGACAAGTGATGAAGGTGAATGTGACCAAAGTGAAGAAGAAGTGAAAAGCATATTGTTCTTTCATTGACAAGGACCAGAATGACAACACAGATAGGGGTTATTAGAACTAAGAGCCCCATTCATGCATGACGTCGTTGACTAGATGTTGTGTTAGAATGGTAATCAAATCACTTTGACATTAAAGTGAGCTTGAAGTCCCTTGAGTAGGTGATAGGAGGAGAAAAGGGTAACCTATTTTAAGAGCAGAGATAACTGTGCCCCTTTTTATAGGAGACCCTGAGACAACTATAAGTCAAGTCCATGACTCATTTTTTATTTTATTTTTATTTTTTTAAGGTGCAGACTGATCAATGCAGGAAGTCTACATAGAGATGTCATTTGCTTGGTGGTCAGTTGTGAAGCTGATCAATGTGGGAAGCTTTGAAGATAGTGTTGTTTATTGCCAGATTAGTCATAGCCATCCTTCGAGGGAGTGGTCTAGAATTTTGTTTAATATAAGGGCTTTTGAATAGCTGTCCTTCAAGGGAGCAGTCTATTTAATTACAGCAAATGATAGTACATCTATCCTTCAAGGGAGCAGTCTGCCTTTTGATTTGATATTGATATGGTGACCGTGGATATTTTGACATCTTGATTTGTTTTGATAGAAATGTGAGTCATGGACAAGATTAGAGAAGGTCAAGGGCTCCCTTTTATTAAGACAAAGCATCCATATATCATAAAAGGGTTATAGAGGAATTGTTAAGAGGAATAGGGATGAAAGGAATTAGGACTAAGAGGATGGGGATTGCTCAAGGGATGAGCTCAAGTTAAATGTCAAGTGGATGAGTACTCGACTAGCAGTAGAACAGTCGCAGATGAAAGGCATAAAAAGGCTCAGGTTCTGATAAGTCCCTGGTCCATGCTTGTGTGTGTATGATAAGGTCCAAGTCAATTAGGAGAAAATTTGCCCCATTTGCCTCTTTCCAGATTGGTCAGGTGTTGATTGATGAGTGGATGTGAAGTTGGTTGATATGGTCGCTGATTGGTCGAGACGGGTTGAATGTTTTGATAAAAAGGTTGGTTGAATGTTTGGGTTGAATATTTGGTTGATTGATATTTGATTGTTGATTGGTTGAGATTGGTCGAATGTTTGATCAAAGGTAGGGTCGATGGACACTTGGTCAAGGTTTAGGATTAAAGGAGTGATTGATATTTGATTGAGACTGGGTTGAAAAATTGGTCGAGGTTTGGATGAAGGTTGAATTCCCCCAGTGGCTAGGGAGAATGTTTGACAGATTGGTTAAGGTCAGTTGAGGTTTAGTGGTCAAATGGACTGTGTTAATGTCAAACAAAGGAGTTAAAGGTGGTAAAGGGACTATAGTTTGGCGTGGAGATCCTGATTTAGGTGACGAGGTTGGAGAAGCATGGGTCAGTGTTGATGATTTGTTGAAGGGGTGGTCAAGAGGATCCTTGATGAGAAGGGAATCCTTTCTCCATTGTTGACGAATGACAGCTTTAAGAGTGCAACAACGCTTAGTGTCATGTCTCAGAGTGTGGTGATAGTGGTAGAATTTAGAGTTGTCGAACCAAGATGGCCTTGATCCGAGAGTTGATGAGTGGGGCGGTATTGAAGGTTTATTGATGATGTGGTTGAGAAGAAGGGTGTCATTCCCTAGACATTGGCGAATGACAACCTTGAGGGCATAACAATGCTCAGTGTCATGCCCAGGCGTGCGATGATATGCACAAATGTGAGTGTCGTCGAACCAGGGGGTTTTGGTCTGAGAGATTGATATGGTCTAAGCGGTGGGAGATTGATGCGAGAGGACTACAACAATTGCCATAACAGCAAGGCATAAGAATCTGCTAACGGGTCTAGATGTTTTGTTGCAGTGAGGGTTGGTGACTTTAGTTTGAGAGGCATAAGAGGCATAGGTCGATGGTTTGGAGGAGATATAAGTCTGACGGGTTGATAGAGTAATGGAGGCGACTTGCCTCTATGAAGTATGGGAGTAGGAAGAACTCCTATTAAAGTGGACGGATGCGGGCCTAAAATTGAAGGTAATGATGAAGGTGGGGGAAAAGGCCTCCGGTGTGGTTTAGTATCCTTATTTGGTTTGGGTTGAGGGCCACCTTTGTGCGAGGCGAGGTTAGATGTGGGGCGAACACCAAGAGGTTTAATCTCTTTGGGCATGATGGACGCCTGCGTGGGTTTGGACTTAGATGTGGACAGTTCTTCTCTCGATGGAGAATGGATTGAAGATGTGGGCTCTTTAAGTGGAAAGAGTACCGAAGTAATCATGGCTTCTGCGTGTGGTTAGGGAGTCGAAAAGGTATGATCATCTATGGATGATAAGAAGGATGAAGGTGAGGCAGCTAGTGTTGATGTGGTCAAAGCATCCTCCAATATGAGAGAGGTCGATGGAGGACTAATAGGAGAAGAAGATTCTTCTACCTGTGGAAGATGAATGGGAGAAGATGGCTCTTCTACCTGGGATGGAGGTTAGTCAGGGACAAGAGGTGAAATCATGTTGACTGTGTGTATATGATGGTCATGAGATTCATTGGTCATGGTCTTAATGTTATTGTGGCTAGGAAGACGGTTAAGGAAGGGTTGTATGTACCATTATTGGAATTGTTTTGTGATGCTTTGAGATGTTGAAGGTTAAGGTTGATTAGTTGTTGTCGAAGATGGTGATCTGATGACCACAGTGTTGGCCACTCCTTTGGATTTGGAATTGGTAGAAGAAAAAGGTCTAGAAGAAGAATGGTCATTGGTTCTTGCATTAGTATTACGCAATTTGACCTTATCTTCTTCAATGGCGTGAAGTTCAAGCTTTCGGGCCATGGTGAAAGCCTCATCGAAAGTGCAAAATGTTTGAATTCGTAAGGTGGAGGAGATGTGGCTGACACATGCTTGAGAAAAGAGCTCAATGAGCTCAGGTTGAGGCAAGGAGAAGGAGAGCTGGTTAATCAGGCTTCTCCAACAGGCGACAAAATTGACTATGGATTTGTCGTCAAATTCCCTGATGGAGTAGAGGTTTGTGATCGAGACTTGTTTAGTGATATTGATTGAGAAATGGTCAACAAATAATTGGGTGAGTTGAATGAATGAAAAGATAGAATGTCTGGCAAGAGAGCTATACCAGTCAAGGGCAGGGCCAGAAAGAGACATAGGAAATGTGCGTAGAAGTAACGCATCATCGTGGGTGATAAGGTAACAGGCATGTCTAAATGCCCGTAAGTGCTGTTGTGGGTCTTCCTTACTTTGAAAATGAGAAAACTTAGGAAGTTCCCACTGGTTGGGGTATGGCTTGATAGGGATAGAACGATGAATGGGCTCATTGCAAATTTGCTCATATGACAGAGCATTGCTTGAACCAGAGATAGAGGTTTTAAGACTGGACATTTTATCCATCAGCATTTTGATAAGATCTACTGATAGATTGGCAGACAAGGCACCCCCTTGGTTGTAAGGCACTTGAAAGAGGCTAGAGGAGGCATACGACGTAGTCGGTTGTACCAGTAAGGGCACAACATACGGATGACTAGTCGTAGGGATAGAAGTGGAGGCCAAAGGTGGTTGGGTTATGAAGGTAGAAGGCATAAGCTGAGTAGATATTGCCAAAGGTGGTTGTGTGATGGCATTGACAAAGGGTGAGGTAGGCACTCTTGCATATATGGGCGCAAGAGTGTGTGGGGTCGAGATAATCAAGTTTTGGTATGATGTAGAACTTGGTTGAATTACAGGTGGTTGAGGGGGTAATGGAACCCCGATGGAGGTCGGTCTAAAAATAGACGGGGAGGCCAAACTTTGCATATAGGCCATGGTCAGGTTAATGGTTGAGGCAAAAGGTTGGGTAGTAGATGGTGTCGATGTCACCGTTGCTTTGCCCAAAAGGTCTCGCATTGGGTTCCTCGCAAGATAGTTTTGGAGGGCTGTGACATTGAGGTCCAAGAGTCTTGCAAAATCTTGGTCCCCTTTTGGGACAATAGGTGACTGGGTTGGGGATGGTCTAGTAGGAGTTCTTTTAGTCTCCGAGTGGAACTCCATTATAGGGCTGGTTATGGATGGGGTAGACGGAAGTGGGTGATGCCTCGCGTGATCGACTAGAGCCTTGGCTTGACTATGAGTCAGAACCATTCAAGGCAAAAGGGAGAACATCCTCACAAGCTCAAACAAGCATATAAGAACTAAAAAGATGAAGAACACAAGTAGATCCTAAAACCCTAGGAGTAAATTATTAGGATTATAGTGGCTTATGCCTTAGAATGTGTGTAGAGGAAGATTGGCTTTTGAGTCGGGTCCTAGAAGAAGTAGTATATGGATGGTTTCAGGTTAGTTATGGTGCTCAAGAAGTCTGTGTTAAGTTTTGTACAAGGCCTGGTGCTAAAGAGCAAGCTCCCCTCACTTCATGAGTCCAGTGATAAACTGGGCTCGCTTAGCTAAAATATACTTCCCCTAGAGATTAGACTCCGCCAGAGAATGGAGTGGGCTTTCCCCTTGGTGATGAAATCCAAGTAAGATTGCCGAGACGGGTAAGGTATCCGCTGGGGGATGAAATCCCAGTCGGGCCTTGTCTCAGGTAAGTTAAGATGTTTGTTTTGTGCAAGTGGTTTGGTCGTGTAACATCAAGTGGACTAGATTAATTCAATATGCGGTTATTAATTACTAAGTGTGATCTAAGAAATACAAACAAACAGAAATGAATGCAAAGTGTTTTAAGTCCAAATCAAAATATTTGTTCATATGAAGATGAATGGAGAAAGAGTCAAAGAATATGAGTTTTGACTAGTCTAGAAGTGCAAGAAAGAAAAGAAAAGTTCTTTTTAGTCCTGCTTATGATGTCATTTAGAAGAGACAAAAGAGGCAAAAAAGGAAGGAACCTAATGCACCTATATGAACGAAAGAAAGAAAGAACCCAAGGAAGGCCCTAGGGTCCCACTGGGCGTGCCAGAATGTTTCTACGCTAAATCGCTTTCTACATTCAAAGAAGAAAATGAGAAACTAAAAAGAATGGTCAAGGCTAGAAGATACCTGGATATGGTTGTGCACACCAAAATCAGATGTTGGAAGGTACTCCTCTTTGGTTGTGGAGGAATGACACCTGCAAAGAAAAATAGACTAAACATGAAAAAACATTAGACAAGGAGATGGTGGGTTTTCAAGCAAATGCCTGATCTCGAAAGTACGAAGACTTCCTAGAAGGATATCAACCTACTGATTAAAAACAAAATATTTGACTAGTAGAAATGAGAGACAGAATGAAAGCAAATAAAAGATGAAAAATAAAATGTGTACCTGATATTCAGCGAACTGTTTTGCATAGTCGCTGGTGTCGGTCTCTATGCCAGCATTGGTCAGAAAAGGGTGCCGACGTCGGTTAAAGTGCCAACGTCGGTTGGGGTAATGACCGGCATCGGTCGGGGCAACAATTCTTGGATAGGTCTAGTCGAGTCTGGTCGGGTCCGGTCGGGTCTGGTCAAGGTCTGGACAGGTTTTAGCATCACAAAATGGTGTCTGAGGGTTAAGGAGTCAGTTTAAGAGTCAGAAGGATTGTTTGGGGGTTTTTACAGGGATCTGGGTAAAGTGACTGTATATTTTGGAATGGTAGACAGAGTTGATACGGGAAGAAATAAGGTCTCGGGGCTGTAGTCTAAGTCTAAATAGGAGTTGATGACAGTAAATAAAAAACAATAACCAGAGAATAAAACAAAAACACAGAGCAAGATATTTACCTATTACACACTGAAGACATGATAAGAGACATGATTAAAGTCATCGATGTGTTGTAAGATGACTGAAGCAGGATTCCTATGCTGGAGAGAGAGACACAAAAGATTGATCGCAAATTGATTGGATGTAAGAAAATGGTTGATCGCTAGAGTTGATTGATCACCAGAGTTGGTTAAATGAATGAACTGGTTGCATGAATAATGAATTGGTTGATTGCCAGAGGTTCATGGTTTTGCTGATTGATCGAAGGATGATTTGATAACCGATCACGAAAACGGATTGGCAACCGCATGGATAATGGATAACGGAATAATGGTTCCTGCGTTTGGGTTGAGAACGCAGTGCTAAGGAGAACCGATGCCTGTAGGACCGCCGATGTCGGCCGAGAAGTGACCGACGTCGGCGACGTCAGTCAGGTGGTGACTGTGGTTGGCAAATGTAGAATGGGGGTAGAGACTAACTTTTAGCCTTCTGCTCATTTTGACATGCTGCCAAGGTTAAGGCTAGTGGGAAAGTGGTCGACAGGAGTTAAATAGGTGAGGGAGAATAACATGAGGGATGACCAAGGGAGTCAACACAATTTTGGTGTCTACACCTTCGCCTAGGCTATTATTGGCCCACTCTTGACCAAGACTACAGAGACTATGTTCGGCATTGTGTCAAATGCTAACAACATGCTAACTTGCTTCACATCCCTAGCCATGCTCTACAAGTCACTTAGGATTTTTGGTCCTTTTCACAATGGGGCTTAGATCTAATTGGTCAGATTAACCCTCATTCGTCTCTCTAGCATCAGTCCATTATCACCGCAACTGAGTATTTCACTAAATGGGTGGAAGTTATTCCCCTCATATCCACAAAGGCTAACAAAATTGTCGACTTCATCAACACCCACATCATCTGTCATTTTGGTTTACCTCATAAGATCATCATTGATAATGGAAAATCATTTAAAAACAAAACTATCCAAAAACTCTGTGACTCATTTGGCATCAAGCTTAGCTTCTCCTCGCCTTACTACCCACAAGCAAATGGGCATGCCAAGGCTTCCAACAAAATCTTAACCAAAATTCTAATGAAGATGGTCAATGACACTAGAAGGGATTGGCACATTCACATTCCCTTCACTTTGTGGGCCTACTGCACTAACATTCGAACCCCTACGAGTGTTACACCTTTCTCTTTAGTGTATGGAACAGAGGCTATCCTACCTCTTGAAGTATAGATACCTTCTTTATGCATCTCTTTGTGTGACATTATTTCTAACGATGAATTTCATAAAGATCGATTAGCTCAACTTGAGTTACTTGATGAACGTCTTCTTACTACCCTTAACCATCTCCACATCTATCAAAATCATATTAAACGTGCCTATAACAAAAATCTGAGAGAACGAGATTTCAAAATTGGGGATCTCATCCTTAAAGAAAACCAAAATGTGACCAATATGGAGAGAACTAAATGAGGCAAGTTTGCTCCTAATTGGCTCAGACCTTATATCATAATGTACAAGTATGGATCAGGGACTTATCGTCTGTCTTCTCTTGAAGGCCGGCCAAAAACTGAGTCCCTTAATGCCTTACATCTGTGACCATTCTACTATTAATCAAGTACTCATTCACTTGATATTTAACTTGAGCTTGTCCCTTGAGCAATCCCTATCATTTTAATCCTCATTCCTTTTAACCCTATTCCCCTACACAAACACTATATGACCCTTTTATAAAATATGGATGCTTTGTCCTAATAAAAGGGAGCCCTTAAGCTTCTATAGTCTTGTCCATGACTACAAATTTATTCAAAAACAAAAATATAAAATTGGGATGCCTATCCAAAGGTCATCAACTTATGAATGTAGACTGCTCCCTCAAAGGACAGCTGCATAATTACTGTAATTGATAGACTGATCCCTTGAAGGATGGCTATTCAAAGCCCTCAAAAATATATAAAGCAACAATATAGACCACTCCCTCGAAGGATGGATATGCTCAAATCTTGCTACAAACAACACTCTCTTAGAAGCTTCTTACATCGATCAGCTTCATAAATGACCATAAAACAAAATGACATCCCCATGTAGACTTGCCGCATTGATCAGTCTACCAAAAAAAAATGTGTCATGGACTAGACTTATAGTCATTCTTAGGGCCACCTACAAAAGGGGAAAATTTATCCCTGCTGACAAGCGTTATGATATCCTCCCATCTCACATCATCACACCTATCACCCCAACATACTCAAGGGATTTCAAGATCATTTCAATGTCAAAGTGATTCTATTACTTCTCTAACACAAACAATGGTCAATGACATAATGCATGAATGGGGATTTTGTTTCTAAAAAACCCCTACCTATGTTATCATTATGGTCCTTGTTAATGAAAGGGAAAAAATGCCTTTCCCTTCCTACATCTTGGTCACAAACAATTCAACCAAATTATTTTCTAAACCCAACCAAATCAAACCAAGAATTTTCAAACCAACATGACATAGTCCATTTCACATAGTTTCTATGGAAAACAATACACATGGAAACTATCGACCACACACAATTTATGTCAAGCATAAACCATTACTTGCTGAAGCATAAATAATCTCAATTCATTTTTAGCATACACCATTACTAATATGGAAAATTGCTAGGGATGAAAAACCACTCAACCAATGTTACAAAATACACCATCACACAATATGGAAAAGGTTGTAACATCATCATACACTCATCATTTAACCTTGACCAAACCACCTATCAACCACTTTGACTCTTACCCTAAACTACATTGGTATGAGGCCCTTCAAACAAGGGCTATGTAGGTAGCACTCAGATGACATGATGTCTTCTGGGGTTAGCTCAGCCACATCCATTTATTCGTCTACTTGATCGACAAACTATTTCACCTTTGACCATGACTTAACCTAGTCAAAACCACATCCATAACCGACCCTCTTCCTCCCTTTTAGGGAGAACTACATTGGCCTGAGGCCCTTCCAACAAAGGCTATGTAGGTAGCACTCAATTGACATGGGGTCTTTCGAGGTTAGCTCAACCATTCCTTCATCCATCCATCTAATGGCCCAACTATCTATCCCAACCCAAAATCATGACCGAACAACCAACCCTCACAGTAGAAGTCATTTTCGACTCCTCATAGGGCACACTTTAGATCACTTATATCTCAACCCAATGCAACCAACAACCATGGAGATCACACCTATCTCCTCTGACCACAACCACTTTGCCTTAGTTGTTTTGATTATATGTAGGCTACTTCATGAATAGTTAGCCAAATTGTCTGCAACCCACATTATGACCCTCACACGTATTGTTGGATCGTGAGCAAGTTGATCCCCAGTATTTTTGACTTTTTCATGTTTTCTAGGAGCACTTCCTGAGCCTGAGATACTTAGAACACAATGACCATTGGAGCTACAGCTTGGATCGAATAACCCAATCAGCTACGACTAAATGCTGGGGACCAGTTATTTTGATTTTAACACTCCTCGACCCTTGACTTGCGACAATTTGACCTAACCATCATGTGAAGTGGTATATGTGCAATCTCAACTTTTGCAGTGTTCACACTCAAACTTCACCATATTCGTCCTCTATCTATCAAATCAGCACCTAATATCAGGGTACCTTCCCTCGACTCCCACTTTGAGGGGGAATACCTCATCCCTCATCTGGGGCAACCAACTCCTATTTTTGTCTTATAGTTCACTAAAATAACCAATAAGACAAAAGTGACTTTATCCTATACCTGAGGTAACTTACTTCTATTTTTGTCTTGCAGTTCGTCAGAACAACCAACAAGACAAAAAGGGGCAAATGTAGACACCAAAATTGTGTCTACTCCTTGGTCGACTCCCCCCTTGGTCCCCTTGGTCCACTTTTAAATATTCCTAACCCACACACTTATTAATTTAAAATCAATTACCTATTTTAAATTAATAACACCTCCCTTGACACCTCACCCATGACACACCACCCTTGACACCTCACCCTTGGATTCCTCACCCTTGGATACCCTTATTTATCACCCTATGACTAATCATTCCAACCCTCCCACTAATCCTCATGCCTATTAAACCTATCTTCAACCATTTAACCATGACCACTAAACTTGGTAGATGGAGGAATGGGCAAAAGGCTAAAAATAGCCTTTTTACCCATCCTCTAGTCACTGACATTAGTCAAACCGTCGGCTGATGCCAGTGGAATCATTGACGTTGATTGCTTAAAACCAACTCACAAGCCGAACAGACCTGAATCACAGATCTGAATGCTAATTCTCTTGCCTAGATCAATTTTCTCTTACTCTTTGACTCTTTGTAGGTACCAGCATTCTATCAACACTCTCCTGGCTATAGAGACTATGCCTAAGTGACTTCAAATCAGATTGGAGCATGGTACAGGGATCTCGACATCAGCTGTAATAGGCACCAGCATTGACACCCCTGATTCTTTAGCAACTAAGAGCTAAGTATTTATACTAGTTTTTATTTCAGTACTCTTAGGATACATTAGTAATCAATCCATTATCCATTTCTAAGCACTGTTGACACAACCCAACCTATTCTTCCTGAAAAGGCTGAAAAGCCTTCCCTCGTCTTTATCTCCCTTTCACCCTTGTCCTCTATTTGATCCCCTTTTCAAGCCATACTCTCTACCTTGCAAACCCTGCATAAACCATTAGACTCCCATAGACATCCCAGACCATTCTGTTATCACAGATAGAGCTGAAACTCATCTAAAACCCATCCAAGGCCATTTCCCTGACCAACATCAACCATTTCCCCTACCGACGTTGGTAGAATAACTAATGTTGGCAACCTTGACCAACTGACGCCGGTAGAACTACCGATGTCAGTGACTGTGATAGACTAACAAGAGAATATAGTTACGCATTATCTCTATTTCTTTTGTTCAGTCTTTCATCATTTCTCTTGCTAGCAACATTCTTTTTATCAACTAGTGGACTGTCATCCCTCTAGGAAGTCTTTGCACTTCTGGGATCGAGCTTTGCTTGGCAGTCCACCATCCATCTATCTAACAATCTCTTTGTTTAATTATTTCTCTCTACAGGTGTCATCCTCCATAGCCAAAGAGGAGTCCCTTCAATCGTCTGGATACGGTGCACAAACTTCATCCGGGTACGTACAAACCCCTGACCATTTAATCTTAGTTTCTTATTTCCTTTGAATGTAGAAAAGCAAAAATTAGTTAGAAACACTAAGGTAAAGGAAACTGGTGATAAGGACAAATTATTTAATTAATAGATAGAGATAATGTTACAAACTACACAAAAATGGTTTCTTAAGGTCCCAAGTGTTTTAGTTGATATTGAGAATAAATTAGCACAACTAAAAATAGTGATGAAGGAGATTGAAAGTGAAAAAGGGATATTTGAGTTATAATAGGAAAGACTTCAATAAATAAATGATTTAAGTGAAAATATTTTTATTGAATAAAATATTGTTCCATAGGGATCAATTACAAAAGAAAAGAAATAATAATACATCATATCTTTTCACATGCACATTTTTTGAGCAATGCTTGAAAAAATGAAGACTCTAAAAGATGATACTCTCAACATAAAAGTAGATCTAGAGGAATGTATATTATATCTCACAAATTTTTGGTCTAAATAAATGACAAGGACACATGAGCAATTAAATCTATAATTAAATCAAGTAATTGAAAAGGCCATGACTCCATTCATAGAAAAATCAATAAAGGAGTTAATAAAATTCAATAATAGGTCAAAAGGATAGAACCCAATATTAGGATAGTGAAAGGATATTATAATAATATGTAAAGATAAATGATGAGACTTGAAATATAAAGGCAATAAATTTCCAATATAGATGATGTAGCGATTTAGTTTATGATGTCTCAACACATCAAGAATAAGTAAAAGTGCATAACAGAGGTTCATGAATTAAAATGATTTCTATCGCTTATTTTCTCTACTTATATTTTATTCTATTTTCTTAAGAAATGTATTTTAAGTAACTAATTTTTAAGTAATTTTAGTCGGAGAAGTTACTTGTAAAAGTAATTTTATTTGAAAAATGTAAGACTCAAGTAACTTGGCTAAATGCCATTACTTGAAGTCATTTTGTAAAAACAAATTACTTAAGTGAGATCTACACAACATATAAGGAAGTTGTATTTGATCCAAATAGTAAAACTAAGAAGTGATACATGTCATCATCCATTACATACCACATAAGAGAAATTTAAGGAAGATGTCTCTCAATGGTTTTTAGAATTTACCATAGCACATGAGAATTCAAGGAGTTGTCTCTTAATTATTTTTGATATCTGAAATAGTATAAGTATGGGTGAAGGCCTATGTGCCAAAGGAGATGATAATTTTTAGAAATCAATTGTAACTATTTTACAAGAAATTTTAAGAAACTTGAAACTTTGTGTTTATATTTCTACATGTTCTTTGTATGAGGTTTGTTCAAATTGAATGAGAAGAAAGCTGATTTCTGAGGAACTTTGCATCTAAGGAGATCATTTGGTGCATTATATGAAGATTAAAATGGTAAACTTTATGTTATTTTTAAATCTAAATATGAGTTTAAATATTTCTTAATCATTTTCTAAAAATAATTATCATATTTTGAATGTTTATCTATTTATATAGATACAATAAGATCTGTAAAACTACTTGTTGTGAAGTGCAATTTCTTTCTCTATCAAAAATTCTAATTTCTTTCCATTCTCCACTTTCTAAGAAATTTTCATAATTTTTTAATTGACTAATTACTT
This sequence comes from Torreya grandis, assembly GCA_037957365.1. Taxonomy (NCBI): domain Eukaryota; kingdom Viridiplantae; phylum Streptophyta; class Pinopsida; order Cupressales; family Taxaceae; genus Torreya; species Torreya grandis. The sequence continues at coordinate 2,502,269 of JARHVA010002525.1, forward strand.
ACTACAAAATCACTTTGTTATGGTTCATGAACTTTGTGATTAAATTAATACCCAAAAATAAGATAAATTGTGCATTATTTGTATAAACCATGAATAACTGAAAGTGTGAATAATTAGAATAGATAAACATAATCATAGAGGAGATTCACTATTAAATGAAGGGGATTTAATCCCATGACTACCTATGTACTTTTTCTAGCCTAACAAATATCTTATTAACAATAATCATCAT
>JARHVA010002526.1:0-2500 GCA_037957365.1 Torreya grandis
AATAACCTTGTTGTTTATAAGTGTTTCCTACATATTCAATTAGTCTGAAAAGGATCTCAAACTCACATGAAGTTATCCTTGTTAGGTATGTGTGTGAAATGTTAATTATGAAAATATATTATATTTATCCTATTGTAACACTTAGTACAAGAAATGTAAGTACAAATTAACTTTGGGATATCTCAAATATTCAGTTCTAGTAATTTGATATAGATGTAATTTAACAAATTTTGAATAAGATAAATTACATGCTAGTTGAGGATCCTTTTTGGTGAAATAAACTATGCCATAGCTTTGTATATATAGGTAACCTTTTAATTTTGAATTAAGACCTAGTGGCATGTGAAAGTTGACAATATACATAAATGGATTCAAAAAATGGTCACAAAAGATAAAATTATATAAAATCATCAAAATATAAGGCAAGATACTGGTATTGACTTTGGACACTAACATCAATGCGAGTGTCCAGAGTTAACCATTAGTGTCCATGGGATTGAAACACAAAAATGATAATGAGATAGGTAAGGATCCTAGAAGCACACTAGGTAAGAGTTATTTTGTATAACATAAAGATATAAAGTATCAGATAAAACAACAAAAGTAACATGGAATCGAAGAGGTCAATGTCAAACTATGCCACTACATACCTAACTATCTATCAAAAGGTATATGCATGTGAAGTTATGCAAAATATAATATGAAATTAAATTAATACCAAATATGTGTATCTATATCTACCACCTTTAGTCTAGTAATGTATAAAAATTAAATTACTAGTTTAAATGAAATAAACATGTAACTTTATATGTATAACACACTTTGCCTTTGATTGAGCTTTGTTTGAACCTTTTATTTGAATGTTACGTATGAAAAATACATATCATGGTGTAATGAATGTATATAATATTAATATGAGTAATAATATAAAGTGTGTGTGTGTGTGTGTGTGTGTGTGTGTGTGTGTGTGTGTGTGTGTGTGTGTGTGTGTGTGTGTGTGTATATATATATATATATATATATATATATATATAATTTAATTTAATGCAGGGTGAGTGATTTAATCAAGTTCATCCTATAAAACATGGTACATTGAGATTGAGTGATTTAATCAAGCTAAATCCATAAATCTAGGGAGAGTGAGTAATTTAATCAACTCATCCTCTAAAAAAACTAATTGTTGTGGATAGATAAATTTTAGTAATAATACTCCCTATGTATAATAGTATGTCCTTGGTAATAGTAATATGGTGAATATAGAATATAAATTAGTGCATTTAGTAAATAATATAAGGAATGGAATTCATTCATGACCCCTGTCATATGTGGTGTTTCTCTATAGGTTAGTGCATTTGCTTAGCTGAAGCATCTGTCAAAAATTAAATTCCACTATGTAATTTATGTATAGTAAAATTATCACATATCTAAAAATCTATAAAAAAAAATATGTGAAAATAAATGAAATATATAGGATTCTAACCCAAATATGTATTTGATTCATGTAAAACATGCTAAAATTCTAATTTTTTTGACAACTATAAAAGTGTGGAGGTCATATCTCTATAACATTCCCCACCAATATGTCCCCATTTTGTGATGAGGGGAATAGAATCTAGGAATCATTGAATCATAAAATAATGAAGTGACGATAATGTATATAAATCAAATGTATAGAAACTGATTACATGTCATGCATTTGCCTCAATAATTTATTATTTTAGAATATCAAATTATATTATAGTATTTGAATATTTGAATGTTTCCTGGGAGGAAAAAAGTTTTTAGGTGATTCGGATTTTGTAAAATAAATTATAACTAAATTAGTATAATATAGAAGGGCTCATTGTATGGATCATAGTACAAATCATGGTTTTGAATTTGGATAATCAAAGTTTAAGATATTAGTTTTTAAAGTTTCAGTTTTGAAACAGATAATGATATATAATGAGTTTTGAAAATGAATTTTACATTTTCATTTTGAACTTTAAAATTTTTTTTGATATAAATTAATATTGATAATGACTGGCAGAAGATTGATGTGTCCAATGTGATTTGAGCTAATCTGGGTCGCTTAGGAGGATGGGAGCTTGAGGTTTTATTACACAGGAGAGTTATTATGTATTTTTTAATTTTCAATTTTTTTTAATATTTTTTCCCCAATTATAACCCTTTCTAGGACACCTTATGAGTCAATAGAAAATACCACCAATAGTTTGGATGGTATTGTAGTTATGTTGATGGTAGTGTATAATATTTGATGGTAATGTCTTATGCTACCATCATGAATTGATGATAAAATCTGAAAGTATTATCAAACTAGATGTTTTTTAATTAGAAGCATTTAAACATGTTTTAAATGTTTGAATTTTAAGATTTAATAGGTGCCTTTGATTCATTTACATGTGTATAAGTATGTGCACATCCATGAGTTTTTGACATTGTAGAAACATTTCTACCCTTGCTAAGCTTGGTTTGGATGACACTATTTGAGAGGTTAATG
>JARHVA010002526.1:7500-90000 GCA_037957365.1 Torreya grandis
TATTTTGCAAAATTTGAAATGATATGTATCAAATGTTTTGAAAATTAGATGTATCTTTAAACAATTCACATTCATTGAAAGAATTTTTAGGATTTGTAATTTCATTTTCATCTTTATAAGCATGTAAGATAGTGGAGGAATTATTACATTCATTTTTAACCTTAAAAATTAGAGTAAGAGAATTACCTCCACTATTTTGATATTAATGATATAAATAAAAAATATTTTTAGCATTGTCACTAGTTTGAAGAGAAGGAAAACATTCATCATTTTAAACATGTTCAATTTTAAAAAAAGGAAAGATGAATTCAATTATTGATTCATCTTGATATTTTTTTATGCATGATAAATTTATATTTTCAACATCATGAATATTAACTTCTTTCATGTCCATTGTATTATTATTAAGTGATTCACTAAAAAAATTTATCATTTTTAACCTTTTAGGCTTTTAATCATTGGATGCAGAGGAAAGAAGATAACTAGGCTCCTTAGATTCATATTCAAGATGTGTATAATCACATTCATAACCATAAAATAATATTCTATTATTGTCAACATTTTCATTTAGAATTACATTCTCATTATTGGTATTTTCATTATCATATTTTTAATAAAAATTAGATGGTTGTAAACATTGTTCATATTCCATTATATCCTCATATGAAATACATTAGTCATTTGGAACATTAAATAAGTTATCCAAAGGAAGAGGTTTTATAAGGATTATAATAGTAGCATAAATTATAAGGGTTGTAAGTTTAGACACACCCAAAAATAGGAATAAATCAAGGTTGACGAAAAAAATATGAAGAATCATTCCTTAGGCTATGCCCATGAAATAAATTCAAATCTATAGAGTAAATACAAAGATCTAAGAATAAATTTATTCATAAGGATAAACCTTGAATGCAATCTCTTGTTTCATTCAAAATACAGAGGATGACTTCACCATAATTTTTTATTTAAACTACGCATTTACATAAATACCCTCTATAAATAAACATTTTAAATGCTTAGATGTAATATTTATGTTTGACAAATATATGACAAAAATATTAGAATTTAACCTATTTATGAATGTGTAATAAATACAAAAATATTTTAAAAATAATAGGCAAGGAGAGAATATCTTATTTTTGGTTATATTATAGACTATGATAGTGATTTGGATTCATATCTATTTGTTCTATGTTCTAACTTTTCATGCTACCTAGACATTACCATCAACGATAGTGTCTAATTCTTACACAAGTGTCCAACCATAAATATGCACTATACTTTATCCAAATTTTTCCTAAACTTAAGATGCCACCTCTAACATTTTTTATACTTTAAAATAGGTCAAATTATTCATGAAACGTAACCCAATATTAAAACCCTAGTTCTTTTTCCTTTGAACTCTTGTGACTCAATAAAAAAGGGTTCAAACTTTGGATGAGCTAACCCTGGTAACCCTATTATTTATAAGTTCTACCTAGATAAACATAAACTCTAAATAGTGCCACATAATCTCATGTTATTCTCCTCCCTAGGAATGTTTATGCAATGGTGATCATAAAACTATATTATATTTATCCTATTATAATCCTACTACAAGCAATACAAGTGCAAATTATCTCTGGAATATCTAATACTTTCATATCTATAAATTTGATATATAATGCAATTAAATAGATTTTGAACAAGACAAAGTGAAAGTTAATTGAGGAGCTTTCTTGGTGAAATAAACAATGCCACAACTTTGTGTATATAGGGAACCTTTTACTTATAAATCATGACCTAGCCACAAACAAAGCCAAAAATAGAATAAACATACAAGCTTCACAAAATGGTCAAATAAGTGAAAAATATGGAAAATAGTCAAAATATAAGGATGGACACTACCATTGACTTTAGACACTAGTATCTACGCTATTGTCCTAAGTTATTTTATAGTGTCCATAGGCTAAAAACACAAAAAGGATCATGAGATAGGTCAGGATCCTCAAAGCACACTAGGTAAAAGATCCTTTAGATAACATAAATATACAAAGCATCATATAAAGCAACAAAATAACATTAAACCGAATAGGTCCATGTGAAACCATGCCACTAGATGCCTATCTCTCTATCAAAAGGTCGATACATGTGAAGCTATGAAAAATATACTATGAAACTATGATTGTACCAAAAGTGGGTATCTAGATAAAGAAATATATCCAAGTGAACCATTATTGTAAGTTTTTAAATACTTAATAATTTTTGGCCACACTCAAGTGGATCAAGATTTAAATATCATTGATGTCCAACTAATCTCTATATACGAGTTAGAACATGATAATTGACAAACATGTATCAAATGTATAGTTAGTCATTTTTATTATTTTTTTGTATTATATATGCACAAACCTCATGGTATCTTCTTTAAGAATATATTTTATGATTTAAATACATCCAAATATTGGAAGTGTTATCATTACTAATAATTTTTAGGTATACTCACATGGATCAAAACTAAAATATCTTATCCATCCCAATTACTCCATAGGTAGGGATTGAAACACAATTAACTAATTAACTTGTAATAAATTTTAAGCTATTTATTTCCATCATTATGGGAATTTTTTCTACGCCAAGCTCATGGTATCTATTTAATAATCATAAAAATAAGTGTATCAAAACCAAATATTAAAAGTGTTTTACTAAGTAAATATTTTTAGGTACATTTTAGTAGATTGACACAAAAAGATCATGTGTATCCTTATTATTTTCTATATAGGATTCATAGAATGTTCAAGTGATTAACATATAACAAAAGTATAGCTAGTAATTTCCATTAATCTTAGCATTTTTTTTTCACCAAGCTCATGGTTTATGTAGAAAGAATCTCAAATATGATTAATGTACAAAAATATGGATGTTTTATATTACTCAACAATATTTAGGTGCACTTACATGGATAGAGACTAAAATATCTTAGGTATCCTGATTATTATCTATGAAAGAGTTAGGGTACGATAAACACATTGATGCATAATAAACATTTATATATCCATTTCCATTAGTAAGTGTATTATTTTTTCACCAAGATAAGGGTGAATCTTATAAGAATATCAATTATGATTGAATTACAACCAAATATCAAAATAAATGTACTATATAATAATTTTTATATGCACTTAGGCGGATTGGGAATAAAATATATTTTTATTCCCAAATAGTCTCTATGAAAGAGTGAATACATTATAAACATGTAAAAAATGTGTCACTTTCCTTAAAAACATATTGTACTTTTCTAGTTCTTGTGATCTACCCTTTTTTTACAGATAGACATAAAAAAGTGTTTTCATTAAATCATGATAAGGTAAGAATCAAAATAAGATTATACATAAGAGTGTTGAGATGGAATTTAAAACCACCACACTATATAAACATATCATATATAATAAATATAAAGGATTTGAAGGAGAGAGAATGCTTTATTCACCTTTTTCGTAGTCTATATAAATAACTTTTATTGTTTAAACATATCTCAACATTAGTGTTATAATAAAAATTCCATTACCAACCTTTGCTCATAAATTTATCTTATATTTAGAAAAGATTGGTATAATTTTGGAATGTTGGGTGAAGTTTTGTTTGTAATGCTCTCCTATTTTCTCAAATAAACCAACCGATATAGAGGGGTAGTGGATAGTTTGGGGGGAATACATCATTTCTTTTTATGTCATCATTTTTCCGAGTCACTCTATCTCATTCACCATTCAAGCTCCTCCTAGAGACTTTATTAGGTCAAATATATAATTGAGTAAGTCAATTAGATTTATTTGTATTTTGTGTTGAAGCTAAATAATTTAATAAAGATTTTATAATTTTATTTGTACCTAAAATATAATAAATTTGTAATTGGTTATAGTATATAAAGAGACATATTTTAAAGGTGTTCATAATATTTTATGTCACCATGTTTTTTATTATTATTTATGACTTGCCCAAGTGAATGCGAGATAAAATTTGTAATTTTAGATAAATAAAAAAATTAATGGTGATGTTTTTCTATGTTTTAGAGGGTCAATTTCCTCATATGATGATTTTTTGGTTTTTTGGTACTATTGAGCTAATTTGACTTCAAGGTCAAATTTTGACCCCTATAGATAAAAACTTAAGTTTTAGATGCCTTAAGGGTATAATATTTTGTCATAGGGTATGTTATAGTCCATTTTATGTAAATTTATCCTTAGTCATGGCCCAATTATTTTATATGTCATTTTGGGTCACTTAGTATCCATTTAGGGGTCATAAATGCAAGTGACAACATTTTTTGGCACCCTTGATGGTACTTATTATCCAAGAAGTTGAAATATTTTTGGTGTTGTCTTTCAACACATTAGTATTTATAGGAATCTATCTAAGCATCAATGGAAACTCAAAGATTCATCATCTGGTCAAGCAACCTAGGTATTCTTTTTTAAGATTTTTGATAATCATTCCTTGTGTTCTTGCTTCCTAATGAAGTTATATGGCTAGTTTTTGGTGTTGAGTATTTATTTACACAAGTTGATGAGGAATAATAATTATATGGAATTTTATATCAGAATTTTTATGGTCCTTATCAACCCCAAAATGATCCTTATTAGCCTTTTTATGAGTTGTATCAACCCTACAATCAACCTCCGCAATATCTTGTTTCTCCTAGTTAACCTACTCAGATCTCAACTCAATCCATTTCAGGTTTCATGAAAACTCTATTGGGATAAGAGAGGTACATGAAGGGTATTAAAACACAAGGGGGATATGGCCAATATGTTCATATTCATCTCATTCATAATGTGAGAAATGCATTAGAGATGGTTAAGAGAGACTTGTAAAGATAAACCTTATTTTTGAAGTAAACCTTGAGAGGTGGATTGAGTTAGCCAATAAGAAGATGAATAATTTCATATTATCATCAAGGGAAGTGGAATATAATAACTTATTTACCTCTCCCATGCTCATTTACTCTAAATAAGGAACTCCTGGATTTGAAATTATAAGTTGGAGACAAAGTGGAAAATCTAAGCCTAAAGAGATCCCAAGTTTCTTGAGCAATTCAATCACTCCTTAAATTGCATCAAAATATCAAAAGAGACTCCTAATCCTAATAGCCTAAGCTAAAATAAGATAGCGGAATCATGGGAAGACAAAGAGGATAAATGCCTAGATAGGGATTGGTAGGTTGAGAATTAAATTGATCCCATATAAGTCCCTCCTAACCCTCCTCAAGAGACCTCTTATTCTTCATATCAACCCTCTTGTACTCCTTATCCTCATGAAGATGCCTATTAACTTCAATAAAAACTTTTCCAAGAGGACTTAGCCAAGAAAATTGAAGAGTTAGAGTAAAGAATGGATTGTTGAGTCAAGGTGTGATGGAAGGTTTAGAACCAAAATAAGATCCTATGCCTAAACACACCCCATCTACCATTCCTAAAGGTAGCACTTGAGCTGAATCAAATTTCAATGAAGTGATTATTAAATGGAAGCAATAAAAATAAGATATTTTATCCCAAAGTTTGCCTCCTCTTACTCAATAACTCCCAAAAGAATCTCTTACAATTCATTCTCATTCTGATGTTGAGTTCTATGTTCCAAATCCACCAACTAGTTTATCCTATCATTACCCTATCACACATTGACTTGATGGACCTATGGTATGGGAACCTAAAGAGGAGCATTTTGTTGATAAGAATTCATAAAACTTTCTTGAAGAAAATATAGCTCCTTGGTAGTCTCATTGGGCTTTGTCACCTAATTAGAAGATTCTTAGTCTTGGCATCACTAAAAAGGAGAAGTAAATTGGGAATCTTATAGCCCTTGAGAACCAAAATCAGATTATAAAGTTGATAAACAACCTAATATTCCTCAACAGTTTCCAAATTCTTAAGAAGAAATGAGTCAGTATGTTGAGTATTCTTGTTGTGTTGATAATGAAAAATCCATTCCTTGTGTTAAAAAAGAAATCTTGGATAAAGTCTTTTTGGATTATAAAGAAGAGGATGAAAGAGCTTCTCTTATTGTTTCCATTCATGATGGTGATCAAAGATAAGATAAGGACTTATGGAAATAGTTTGTAAGCATTTTCAATGAATTTGAGTCTATCAAGGGGTCTACAACTTCCTTAGAGCTGATTTCAAGTGATGGTAAACAAGATGACATTTTTAAAAATGTCATAGATGATCCAGAGTAAAGTTCACCTCAGTGTTTGAAGCTCAAAATAAGATTCTATTGGCCTTAATCTTCCAAATAACAAGAAACAAACCATGCATATAAAGAAGATGCAAGTTAATCATGAGATGAAGAGTGGGAAGCAATATGAGTTATGTGTGAAAGGCAAAGAGGAATAAATTTACATTGGAGACCTATTTTAAGATGTTGTACTTGAGAGCATAGTAAGTGAAGTGCCAAGAAATAGGTTTTATTTATCAAATATCCAATCCAAAGACAAACATGCTTGGCACTATGATTCATCTCATGAAGAAGGAGATTGAAGAAACTTTCCTTTTTATCAAATAAGGGAGGTATGCTTAATTTTTAGTTGTACATATTGGTTTGCTTTTCTGATTTCCCTAAGTGCTTTGAGCACATGTGTGTGTGTTTTTAGTTTTTTTTATGTGTGTCCTTTATTTTGTATGGTTGAGATAGTCAATTGGTCTTATCTTGATGAAAGCTTATTGTCAATTTTCAAAGTCCTCATTTTGTGTTTCAGACTTTAGATGACTCCCTAATCCCATGAATAGGATAAGGCTACTAATCTTTAGTGTAACAAGCATACGACCACTATGAGTCACCAATTTGTTGACCAAATTTGACTTTACAAGTCAAATCGGGACCCCTATAGGTAAAAACATGATATTTAGATGTTTTTATGGGATTAATATTATCATAGGGTGTATTATATGTATTTAAAAGTTATTTTAGCCTTGGTCATGATATAATTAGTCTATTTATCATTTTGAGTCACTTAGTAACCACTTAGGGGTCATAAATGAAATTGTCATAGTTTTCAAGGTGTCCAAGTGTCTTAGTTTTATTTTAAATGTCTAAGAAGTTAGAATCCCTATAAAGAATGTTAGTCCCATATAAATCTTTTAGGTTGTCTAACTAAAAATCAAGAAACTAACTAAAATGGGAGGAGTTTAGAACTTGTATTGGCCATGAGGGAAGGTGACACATGGGAGAAGGTCATGGAATGTATCTTAATATTACTTATACTCATCTCAATTATTTAAATCCTTTGGAATTGATAAAAAATGTCTAAAACCATTCAACTCCTTCTTCACCCTTCTAGGCAAATTAAAAATGGTCAGCAAGTTCATGCTTGGTATGACTAGTAGAATAGGTTTCAGCCCAAATGCCTTTACGGGGTGATATTAAACTATATATATATATATATATATATATATATATATATATATATATATATATATATATATATATATATATATATATATATATATATATATATATATATATTTCAATTATTTGTCAACTATGTTTTATGAATCATCTCTAATAAGTTGATTACGTTTTTATTCTCATCATTTCTTTCACCCTAAAGGTTTTCTCTAATTTGGATAAGTCTGTACAATATAGATGGTGATGTTGATTCCATTTTATTTTATCTCTCTCCTAAAATTATTTCCATGATTTTTTTCATGTTTCATTGTGTTTTGATAGGAAAGTAATCTCATGTTGTAGGAAGGTGTCACCATGAGAGGTTTCAGTCAAGGTTTCCCTATTTGCAAAATGATTGGTTATCTGAAATAGTCTCATGTGAATATAATATGATGTTACCATGTCTCAATTCCATACTAATTTCCCTCTTCCATTTTTTGTCTCATTAAACCATATTTTGATCAAACATTCAATCTTGCCATTCTCATAGTCAACTCTTCACTCACTCTCACTTGCATTCAAATGTATAAAACTTATATAACATGCCCATAGAGTTTTAATGAAGTTATATAAACTTATTAAAGTCATAAATATCTTAAGATAGTCCATTTTAATTTTTGAATAATATAGAGGATTGGTTACAAGTTCATGTTCCACACAAACTAGTCACCAGCTACCATTGTTTACTCTATAACAGGTGTTTGTAAAAGGTTTTCATGTTGGAACAGAGGTTTTAAAGCTAGTATCAATATCCCCATATGTAAAAATATGAATTTTAATAATTTTTAATGATATAAATATATTCATGATACCATTCATCTATATACATTGCTCCAATTCTATCCACTACCTACATACAACTCAAATTCACCTACATGAGTCTCTCCTTGATTATGTCATGATGAGATGGGAGATTCGATAAGTGTTTAAATATTTTAGAGTTTTAATAATACATTGGAAATTTTGGTGAGGGCATATAATTGATCATGAACATATACATCTTGCATACTACCCAAAATTGCTTGATTGCCTGTATGTGAACATACCCACCTATAAGTGGCATCATAAATCTATGAAGGTCCTTATATGGGAAGCTGGAACATGGAAAAACATTCCTTGGAATACTGGTAGGTGTATTTTATCATTAAATACCTTCTTGAAGTGTCAAATGGGCAAATGGAACTATGGATCACCTTTAAACATAAGATGACTGAGTTCAAGGATTTTTTCCTTAAAAGGTGAAAACAGAAGTCTGGACCATTTTACCAAAGTCATATAGCAAGATTACAAAGAGTTTTGATAAATATATATGACCATACCTTGTAGTATCTATGAATTATAATATCTATGCAAAATATTAAGTCGATAGGATTGGTGGAGAGTGATATTTAGAAGTCTCAAAGTTGTCAATTTCAAAACTAAAATCCTACATTGACATCTATAGGTTTGAACCCAAAGATCCCTCTTCACCTAATGTTGCAAAACTAAACCATGATAACATGTTTTAATGGTTATATATAGTGAAAGTGTCATTTATTATCTAAAATATAATCAAGAGGAGTTTATTGGTGATTTTTCAAGGTCCAATCTACACCTATATGTGTTCCATCAAGAAAAAATGCACATCTATAGCTGACTTTAGGATCACATAGTCCATAATAGAGGCTTAAACATGGAATTATCAAGGATGGCTAATGGTTAATGGTTCAAAATGGTTAATAAATTCCAAGCATGATGTGTAATATTTCAGAAGAAGAATTTTCATCTACATGATGTCACTCACTCCAACATAGTTGATTGTGTTTAACCATGACAAGCAGGGGGCAAACTTGAGGTTGTGAGTGATAAAAATGCATAAGGATGATTATAAATGGGACCAAATGAGTATTTGATGATCCTAAGGGACTCAAAGGTGATTTTTAGACATTGTCTCAAGCTTAAAAGAAACAAATTAACCTATAGGTGGTCCGCCAATGTAAGGTTGCAATCAAGAGATGCATACAATATTATGAGTTCAAGATATAGGTATGTGTATATAGAGAGTTAGAGTGATTAAAAAAAATTTAAAACCTTCCATAATTTTTTTTACACCTAAATATTCTCATACCAATAGTAATAATGTATAATAAATACCCTATTTAAGTAATACACAGTCTAGAGTGTTAACCCTATAGACAATCTACCTTCATAGGAATCTATTTTTGTTTTTTCAAGTTTTAAAAGGGAAAATGGTATGAAAAAAGGATAATTTTATGTTTATAATGTCCTCAACACTTGGGTAATCTCATTCACAACTTTTTTTTGTCTAGGAAGATAGGCGAAGTTCCCTCTATTTTGTCTCAAATAGAGGGCACTCCCTTTGTGCATAAAGTCTACATTTTTGGAGAAGAAAGGTGAAAAGGGTAGAAATATATATATATATATATATATATATATATATATATATATATATATATATATATATATATATATATATTTAAATAATGTGTGTAGAGTTTGAAAATACCTAGATAAATATGAGGAATCAAGCACATAAGGTAAGATCTCAACCAAGTGGCCTAGATCCCTAAAGTTGTAGTCATATTTGTTAATCAGGGTTTTAGTCTAGAGCCCAAATGGTAGGTCACTTTCACTTTAAACTATAGGTAGGTATTATATCCTATTTTATAATGTTTTTTAGGTAATTATATATGTGATCAAGATTTTATAATTCAAAAAATTCACAAGGAAGGCCATTTTTGGTTCAAAGGCAACATTGGGCCTGTGTAAATCAAAGGAGGGGCTCGATAACCTCACTTTGAATGTTTACATATTCTCGTAGGTTGTGCACAGAGGTATAAATATTTTTTGGAGATTTAAAAATTTCTTAAACATTTATTTAGTGAATAATTTTACAACTTCAATGTCCCATTTTTATGAACAAAGCTTAAGAGCCTAAATGACCTAAAACCCTTGGATAAGGACTTGACTGAGAATATGAAAATAGAGAAATATATAGATGGGATGGAATGAAAATGAAAGTGGTTTTATGTTTCATATGAATCTTTAGGGCTCCTCCTCATCAATGTTTGTGTTACCCTACCTATATGAACATGGTACAAAATGGCTTTCTTTGATTATTTTTTACATTTTACAAGTTCTAGGGAATTTAAAGAGGATAAATAAACACTGGGAGTGATATTAGTAATTTTTATAACTCATTATGATAATTTCATAATACAAAAAATATCCTAATTTTTCCTACCAGTAGCTCCATCTCAGCCAATCAAATTGGCATAGTGAACATGATAGTGAGAAAGGTGGAAAGCTTTAAGTAAGTTGATTTTAAGGTGTGCCTAATTCCTATAATTCCATGGATGGACTTAAAACATGTAATTAACCCTATTTTATTTATTTAAATGAGAAAATAAAATCCTTTTGGAAGCCAAGTGTTCAAGGTGTATGAGAAAGGAGTTATGTTTTACTGCAGATGCTGATAACTTATTTTGGGAGTCATACTGATGATTAGGAATGAATCCAATTCATGGATAAAATGTATAAAACCCTTCCATACCATATAAATAATTATAAATATCCATAATTAGTTTTGGGATGTTACAAAAGGGGTGATTATTGTAGACAATTTTTTGAGGTAGCATTAGGAATTTCATGCCACATTCCAAGAGTTTAATGCCTTGGATTGACACTTGTAATTTATAGCTTTGCATGATAAGTTGAAAATTATATTATCATGCACATGTAACCCATTATCTTATAAATAAAATTTTTAAAGTGACCTTTGGACTTCCCTTTTCTCACTCCTCTCTCAAACGTTATAAGTAGTAACTTTTTGGGATCTTTTGGCCAACCTCCATTGGATATGGTGAAACCCTAGCCATTTCTGTACTTGAATGTGTTTGAATAAATAAAAAAGTTAATTTTACTATCTACATGCTACATAATTGAGTCTTGTTACAATCTTATTGGTCTTGTCTAGTAGAAGATAGTTTTTTCTAACATGTTATTCTTGATTGTTCTCTAAGTGTGCAAAACAATAATTGTTACAGGTCTTTTTTAGTGTTATCTTTTAGTTTATAAGAGTTATATAATTGGTTTAAGATTTTATTATCCAAATTATCATTCATTATCCTTCCTAATCATCAAAATACCTCTTTAACTTATCATATGAAACATTGATTTAACAATTTGTCTTGAGTTGTGAGTTATGTGTGAACGAAGCTTTGATTTACTCTAAGTAGTATAATTTCATTAAATAGGAGGAAAATTAATATTGGTTCATCAAATTTTATATATCTATTTTGTCTTCTTAACCCTTTTCATGCAAATTTGTTAAGTAAGAAAGTTTTTCAAAGAGTGCATCAAGGGAACTAGCCCTTATAGAGATTAATCTGACCAAATTTATTACCCATAAAAAGTGAGATGTTTGCATTATGCCACTTGGATGAGAATAGATGAGACATATCCTCAAGGGGTGAAAATCCAAGGGAAAACATGTAATTTTGATAAGAAAGTATGAAAAGATAATAAAACTAGGAATGGAGAGAGAGAAAAAAGATACATAAGGGAGAGTGGGAAATTTTCAATGTAATAAACATAGAAAAGCAAAGAGATGACTTAGATTAAATGGAATAGGGTGGACATTTTAATAATATAAACATGTATCTTCAAAAGGTAAATAAATATATACTAAAAAAAATTGAATGAAGTGCATCACTATAAGGGTTTCATGACACAAATATATATGAAATGACTCTATATTTCTAGTAGAAATGAATACAAAATTTCATTTTTCTCATTTCAGATATGGTTTCATTAGATATAAAATATTTTTATTTTGTAATCTTATTTTTACAACTGTAAATGAAAACACATAATAATTGATATGAAATATTACCTAAAATTCAAAAGTCTTCCTTCAAACTAGATTAAGCATAATATAGCATAAAGTCTATTATCTAGGATTTTCAACACAAAGATTTCAAAGCCATAAGTTTTACACATAATCAAGAAAATAATGGGTTTTAATGGATTTGTTTATTTATAAAATATAATGCATACTTTAGAAACAATAAACAATAAAAACCCACAAATAAATTGATTCACTTTAGATGTTTTTTCCATTGTATTCATAAAACTCCTTAAAAATGAACAACATGTACAAATATGCAACATTTCTTTCTCCTAGGTTGAGAGGAATAAAATATGAACCTTTTCAAAATGGAAATCACTCTTCATATAAACATTTGTTTCCTATGTAGTTACATAACTACCTTCTAATTTAACTTATCCTTAACATAACATAGATTAAATTGAGTTTGATTTGATCACTTTATACTTTCCCAATTTACAAATTCCATATCACATCATTCAACCAATTCCATATGAATTAATATCTATAACATTATATTAAACCATATAATAAAAAAGAGATGATATAGCTTAATTTTATAAAGTCATTTTATGTTTCATTTTACTGACTAAAATATTTGTAGGGTTAGAAATTGGATGATTTTCAATAAATAGTGTGGGGGAAAAGTACATTTCCTATTATCAAGAGGATATACCTTTATTATAAAAAAATACAAGAAATAAAATATTTATAAAAAAAATTATTTTCTCTGGGGTTTTCATACTTTTTACCTGAAGGTATGAGAAGGTGATGAAATTGAGAAGAAGAAAGAAGATTTAGAAGGGAAAAATGAGAAAGAAACAAAATATGGGAGAATGGGATATTATCAATAAATTAAACATGGAAAGTTTCTATAACAACCCATAATTATTAATGTTTAGTGATTTAAATCTTTATAATTCAAATGAAGCGGGCGAGACATATTTTAGATATAGGAACGAAATGCATACACCAAAAGATCAAATGAATCAGAAAATGCATACACCAACTTTTTATTCCTCTTTTAAAATAACTACCAAATTTATTTCAAACCTCACTAATATTTCTCTAATTCAAAATTATTAATGCCTGTTTCAATGAACTTCTAGGATAATAATCTCAGTATTATAAAAATATAACAATATTTTTACAAACATAAATACCAATAATCAAATGAAAATGACACACATGTGTACCATTTATCCAAAATATTTTTTAGCATCAATTACCTAAAAATTTATTTTGTATTCATTATTTTTGGAGCTTTACACAACTTCTCTCTTTCAATCTTGCTAAAAATTACTTATAATGTCAAAAAGTCCCACTATAGTGAGTGAGGTTCATGTTTATAGGTTCAGGTGACTTAGCCACCTTATAATAATTTTATAATTGCCTTATGACCTCCTTATAGTGATAAAATTTCTTTTTTACATGTTATTTTTCCTCTATAACTTTCAAAAAGTAGAACATAACCTTTTAGGTATTTTACAAAAAGTGCAATAGAGAAATAGAAAATTTGGAGAGAGAGAATTATGTAGAATGGATAGAGAGAAGTCTTCCTTTTCTAGGTATAACTTTGATCAATGGATAAAGATTAATTTGATTATTCTATCTAGGAAGACTTAACCCTGTATATTTTAAATTTTGGAAAAGTGTTCACAATTCCTTCTGTTATTGGGACAACAATATGTGACAAATGAGTAAACCAAGTATAAAATGTATTGGTCAATTTTTAAATCCATTAGTAGAGATTTGGAAGGATCCTTTTGAGATATTTAAGAGTGCAATGTCTATCACATAAAAGTTTCATGTCTTCCATGTTCCATATATCTACTCGAAATAGTTCATATTTTACCATCTTCTATAATTATTCATTTAACTCAGTAGCTTTATATTCCTTTAGTTCATCCTCAATCAATAAATTAGAACACATGGTCAAAATATTACTAATATCTTTAGGTTTTATGTTATCACATATTATTCTATGACTTTTAATATCTTCTAGTAATTAATCTAGAGAAAAAATATTCCAATCCAAAAAATGATACCATGGGTGTTAATAGTCGTTTTCAACCTTGTCAAAAATTCCTTTGAAGAATAACATATTTTCATCTATGGAAGCCATGTGCTACAAATCTATGATTAAACATTTCAATACACCAAATTCTTTCTCAAGTTCTACAATCTCTTCACCGATTTTATTTCATTTAGAATTGATTCAACCATAGGATTTTTGGTTTTCATCAAAAAAAATATACCATCAATAATAAATTTCTCAACCCAATAATTCATCATCTTTACATGGTTGTTATATTCATAACGTTTGGAAACCATTTATTTATCAAATTCTACTATAGAATTTGATACGAGTAATGTTTTAGGAGTACTCAAAGTAGATACAATGATTATTTTTTAGGAATTTTATCTTACATTCAAAATCTATTTAATGTATGTTGAATGCATATGTATCTTATATTGAAATTATTTGTATCTTTACATCCCTTCATCTATCATTGGGATTAACTTTGTTATAGTCACTTTAAAGTTATGAATGTTTCACTTAGGAATGGAATCTATGACATCTATCTTGTTGATGTTAAAATTATCCAGTGTCATTTCATCTTGGTTATTCTCCACAAGTGGTTGACCTATTTCCATAGATTTCGCCCCTAAAGAATCAATCAAATTTGAAGTTTTTTTTTCATTTCATTTCTTTAGATGACCTTGTAAGAGGTTGGCACCAGCATTTAAATAAATATTTATAGGCTTGATTATGGATCTCTTATTTATTAATCTATGTTTTACGCAATAATAATATGTATCTCTTTATAATGAGATCATATGAGCCCTTGGGGACATAAAAAGAGCCAACGAGGAAGCTAGACACAATGGTAAGACAAAATAAGATCTAGGATTAACAAGTTGTTATGGAACAATTTATTTAGTGGGGAAAATAGGATGTAGAGGTAGAGTAGGAAATGGTCATGAAGATGGTGTGTGAGGGGGATAAAAACATGGGGAGATTATTGTAATGGTGAAATCATAGGCCGATTCAAGTGAGATGATGCAAAAAATAAAGGTACAATACCTAGATCAAAGGATAATATTTTTTGTGTAGCATTATCAATCAATAATGAAGGATCAATACTTTCTATGACATTTAAAATAATACATGCAATACATGTATTTGCAAGAATATTTTTGCTTGGTAGACCAATGTAGCATGTTTTCTTGGGAAGTTTATATTTATTTTCATCTTCTTCATTTCCTCCTCTACTTACAGTGAGACTAGATTTATTAAAGAATATCTTGTTCTAAGAAGACTGAGTGGTTGAGGTAGAAGAATTTTATTGTTTTTAATTCAAACTTCACTCAATTTTTGAAGAGATTACAACAGGATATTCTCTTATTTTATTATTGTATAAAGCCCTTGACCTCCATATCACAATTTATGTGCATTCCATGATATCTGTAAATTCTCTTATTCACCAATTAATTGAAGGTATTGATGTGAGATATATTTTTCATTAAAAAATTTATCAACAATATCAGTACCATCATCCTCAAAATGTGTAATGCACCACTCAAATTTTTAATATTTTATCTACTCGAAGGTCATCCTTAACCAATCCTTTTTTTGACTTCAAATTCATCCTCACTATATTCCCAGTAATCCTCACTTTATGAGATGTGTGCATAACCATAATCAAACCTGATATTGTCCTTCATGAAGTCTTTATTATAACATATATGTTGGGAAACATACCATTGATATCTCAATATTAAAATCATATCTCATTGATTTATAATTTAAATAACCAATAACAACTAGAAAAGAAATCCATTTGATATGTTGGATGGTGAATTTATTATGTACATCACTCAATTTTTTATAAATCTCAAATAAAACTATTGTATCACTTAGGTATCTTAGTATCCTCAAAGTAACACCTTCAAATATTTAAACTTGAATATAATTGAACTTTAGGAACTAGATGAATTAACTACCATTTTTTTTATCAATGGAATTGCCTCATTAGATATCCTTGCCATTAGATTACCTTACAAAACTATGAAAAGTATCATGGTTAATGTATCATTAACCCTTGTGAAATGACTCTTTCCATTTTCATGAGTGATTTTTCAAAAAATATGATAAACTAGCTTATCGTGAACATTTATATTTTCTTCATTTAGGTTAGGCCAAACTTTGAGGGATGTAATAGAGTAGACCAAGTAGAAAGTCATGTAAAATTATTATGTATGTTATGGCTTAGTCAATTGTTCATGTCTGCTATCACTAATTATATAATCCCAATCAATGAATTATTTTCCAAAACATTTAATATTGATAAACATACATATCTACTTATGAAAAAAATTAGTTATATCATTCCCATGATAATATTCAGTAGTATGATTGTATCTGATAGCTCTTATTTGAATTCATAACTATATAAGGTTTTATAAAGCTTGGGATTTATCTTTTTTTGTTAATTATCCAAGATTGGCCCAACATTTATTCAAATTTCTCTTGATTTTCAACCCAAAATTATAGATCAATGTTTTTTTTATCTCCACAGTTCCATCATGAGGTTCAATGCCGAAAGTGATACCTAAAGATATTCCATCCAATTTATAAATTGCTTGGTCATCTTTTCTTCTTACGTCCTTATTCTCTGAATCATAATACTTTTCACATATAATGTGGGAAATTCAACACCATGTGCAAGCCTAGTATCTAAGATATATTACCCCATTGTGGTTATTTTTTAGTATCCATTCTTTCCCAAAAATCATCAATTTACATGTGTCAAATTTATATCAATGACATTATCAATATTGTTTCTAGAATGGAGAGGGGACCATATCTCATGTAATTCAAGTTCAGTTTTAAACGCACAATTATGACAAGAGCAACTTGGGAAAGCAATCTCAAAGTTTTTGAGGTGAGGTCAGGAAGTAAGCAATTATTTTTTGGGTAAAGTAAATTTAGTATAATGGTCATAAAGCTTTAAAAAAAAATTTGAAAATCTTATAGAGTTTATCTACAAGGATGAAGAAAGATAGAGTTTAATGGTTTATAATAATCAGCTCATATAATTGGTTTATTAGTCATTATTTAGAACTTAGCCAAGAAGAAACAAAGGCTATATAATAATGATCTTTAAGCAATAATAGTCAAGGAAAAAGATTCTATATTTTTTATTAGCTGATTGAAAATGGAGGATGCAATAAAACCCTAAGCTGAATATCAAATTTTAGAGGAAAAACACAAAGAAGATCAAACCAAACTTACATATGAATAAGCTATAGCTATGAAGCACACTTTCATCCTCAAAACATTTGAGGGACTAATGCATGTTTTAAATGAAGAGAAATGAATCTTTTTTTGTTTAATATTGATGAAAATGACATTTTGGATCAAATTAGATTTTGAATGAGCTTCTCTCTTTATCAAGATTTTAAATTGAATATTTGACTTCTTTTTAGCCTTGTCAAGTTTCCTTACCCTATTAGGCTTTCACACTTGACATCCATTGTAGGATTTCTTTTCAAAATCTAGTTGAATACTCCACATATGCTCAAAGTCCCAATAATTTTTTTTGACCCAATGTCAACTGTGAAATTACTTCAAAGTTTAAAAGACTTAATTGGGATTTTTACCTGATTAACACTATGTAAGCCCTTAACATGCATTCTTTACCCTATCAATAATTTATTATTAATGTACATTGCATTGAAATTTGAATTTTATTTAAAAATATAATGAGATATTTGATCCTAATAAACTTTTTTTTTACATTTTGCAGAGTTGAAGATCTAATAAAAAATGTTGGCCTGATTGATATTATATGGAAACTATTTGAAAGTATTATCAACCTGTTTAGGTGAAAAATCTTGATCAACACTTTGTGAAGACATTTGTAAGATAAATTAATTTTTACAAATAGAAATCCT
Source organism: Torreya grandis (assembly GCA_037957365.1). Classification (NCBI taxonomy): domain Eukaryota; kingdom Viridiplantae; phylum Streptophyta; class Pinopsida; order Cupressales; family Taxaceae; genus Torreya; species Torreya grandis. The sequence goes on from JARHVA010002526.1 coordinate 25,766, forward strand.
AATTTTTAAAATATTGAAACTACTTTAACAACTACTTGACTTAATCAAAGGAAAAGTTATAATTAACACTATGACATTTTGACTTTGTAGCTCCATAAACTAAATTGGGAATTTTAATTTAGTTTACATTGAGTTGGTTTGAATTTTATAAGGTCTGTTTGGGATATTTGATCTACTCAACACAATTTAAAGCACTTAGAATTTTATTAAACCTAGTTTGGGGATGAAATGCAACCAAAACTTGAAATGAAATTCTTAGGAACCTTCAAGACTTAATTAGGAAATTTAACCTGATTACTATTATAGAATATGTTTTAAAAACTTTAAAGACATAATCGATTAAATATTTATGATTAACACTAAAATTATTTTTTTAAACATATAGACCTAATAATACTTTAAAGATTTGAATAAGACAATAAAACTGTGGACTTATAAATTTTATCAAGAAATGCTTAAATTTTTTTGATGAGGTCTTGAGATGTAAAACATTTTCACAAGTGTTCAAAACAAAACCCGACTTCTCGATATTAGTGAACACAATAGTGTAAAATTTAAGGATTAATTAAAGTTTCAATTTTGATGAAAATAAATATCTATGGTTGGGGACTTAGATTGTAAAGTGAAATATGAAAACTCTATATTATTGTTTTGTAGACAGGGGTTTAACTCACTAGGCAATGGAATCACTTCATGCATTAGCAAACATGACAAGACTTTGATAAAATACCATTTTGATATAGACAAAAGGAAACATATAAGAGACCACATGGATTAGAAAATAAGAAACAAGAAAGACAACATGGAAATAAAATAAGAAATAAAACATGAAATTAGGAAATGGAACCACAACAAAAACCAAAATTTGCCTATTTATATATAGGGGAAAAACTATTTTAAATTGAAATAGTGGTTCAAATATTGTTCATTATAGGGAAATGAATATGCACACCATCTTATCATGTCAATAAGAATGAGTTATAACTATAGAAATGTCTGATCTTGAATGGACCCATCAACAATGAATAAAACATACCATGGCTTTTGTTAGGTTCTATTATTTTGTCCTGCAAGAGTACGATATCTCCAACATGGAAATCTCTTCCCTTTACCTTTTTAATCAAATAATTTTTTGACTTGAGATTGATGTTATAAAATTATATCAACATCTGACACTCTTTCTTCTATAATTTTATTCAAATATAAAATTATTTTATCTAGTGATATTTAATAAATCATGTTTTCAATTGCTCTTGATAATTGTATTGTAGAAAGTTCAATTGTTATAGGTGTTGTAGATTATGTATCATAAAACAAATAAAATGGAGACATTCCAATGGATCTTTTAATAGTAATGTGTTCTACCCACAATGCAACATACAATTTTTATGATTTTCATCCATCAACTTATTTATGATAGTGACAAGATTATTATTGATGGATTCATCTTGACCATTTCCTTAATGATAATATTTTGAAGAGAGAAAGGCAAATAAATAACACACCCATATCAAAAACATATCATCTCTATTGAAGAAAAGTTTGATGTGTTATCAATAAAAATATTTTGATGGATTCCACACCTTACCATAATGTTCTCTTTAATAAAGTTTCAAACCAATTTTCATGTTTTTTCTTGACTAGAATTGCCATGACTCATTTTGTGAAGTAATCTATCATTGTGATAACATGTGTATGACCAATGCTTGAGTAAAGATTCAACATTCCAATGAATTTTAGTTCCTTTAGATGAAAGGATTTTTGAATTACAATATGATTGAGTGAGAAGGCTACAAGTTTTTTCCTACTAATAAATTGTTGGAATCCTTAAGCTTTTCTTACCCATTCATAGGAATATTTAAATAGTGATGGCAAATAATAATGAGCTCTTAGAATCTTATATGTTCTAATTCATGCAAAAAAATGACCGCCATAAGATTGGTCATGAAATACTTCAAGAAGTCCCTATTTCTATTTGTTATCCATGTATCTTAAGATGAAACCATCAATATTATTATTTAACATGGTACTCTCTTTAAAATTTATAATTCCTTTTTGTTTAGCACCCAGATATGGGGGACACTCTCTATATCATAGTAAATATACGATATCTAAATATAATTAATTTTTTGGAATAAATAAATAAAATTATTTATTTCATGATCACCTTCACCTATTAGAGTAGAAACTATATGGTCACCACTTTATTCTGCTATAAGCTAACATAATCATTTTCCTCAAACCAACTTAGTGGGATTTATTTTCAGATCATATTATTAGACCTTCAAAATCAAATTACTTCTTCACGATTATAGTTCTTTTTGTGATAAAATAAATTTTTTGAATGCATTAGGTAACATTACAATATAGTTTTAATTAATAATGTAGTATCTAAATTATTTGTTTGTCATGACCACAACATGAGCATTTTTTTCAAAAGAAGAGTATTTGAGTTCATAGTCTTTGAGACCACAACTCATAAAGGCATTTGATGAATTAATTCCTTTGTTATTATTTTGAACCAGGTTGAGAGTGTGATCAAAAGAATAATAATATATAATGAATTCATGTTTGAAATCTAGGTAGAACAAAGTAGGTGCATGAGAGATCGAAGTCTATATCTTAAAAAAATCATATTTTCCTTAATTATTCCATTTTAAATAAGGATTGCCTCTCATCATATCGACAATATGTCTTGTGAGTTTTAAAAAATTAGGTACAAACTTTATTAATAAGTTTACTTTGCCAAAGAATGAATGAACTTTAGGCTTAATAGTTGGAAAATATAGTTTATGAATTGAATCAACCCTTTAAGATCAATTTTGGTTCCTTTTTTTAATAAAATATTTCCAATAAACTTACCTTTAGTTTCTCCAAAGATGGACTTCTTAGGATTCAAGGAAATACTATGAATTTGAAACTTCATGAATACCTTTCTTAAGTGCTCATAATGGTCTTCTCTTCTTTTGGAAAACACTTTCAAATGATCTAAGCAGACCATTATTATCTTATTTTTCAGCTCATTATAAGGAAGACACCTTACTATTTATAATGTTGTGCCAACATTGATAAGGACAATTAGCATTTTTTGATATGCAAAAATACCATCAAGAGTGGTAAAGCTAGTTTTATGCTGATCTTCCTTGTCTACTTCAATCTAATTATATCCTGAAAAAGAAATAAATCATCTCAAAATGCATGACTACTTGTAGCACTTTATCCATAATGGGAAATGGATTGTTATAATTTGGGGATACTTAATTCAAGTTTCTAAAATCAATACATATATTTATTTTTTCATTTTTATTGTGCTCTGATACAATTTCATCAACCCCTGTTGATTGATGAATGGGATAAATGATTTGAGCATTCAACATCTTCTGAACTTGCTCAGAAATAGTTCTAACTATATTTAGATTATACTACATTTGTTTATGCTTGAAGGGTTTAGCATCAGGTTTTAGTGGCATTGTATGTTGCATCTTTTTTGGATAAAATGATTTAAATTTATCATATGAGTATAAAATAATATGAATATTATTTTGAATAATCAAAACAAACCTTATTTTCTCTTCAAGTGAAGAACATTTACTAATGTTCAATATCCTTGGTCATTATTCAAATCCAATATTCAGTTTTTCATAGTTCACTGAGTTGAGAGAATATTCTTGCATTTTATTTTTAATAAACATGTCATGTTTATTAAAAATATGTTATAAATAAATCAAACCTTTATGAATTTCATTTATTTCTAGTTTAAACACTCCATCTTAATATTGTTCTTCATCAATTCCTTCTTTCTCAGTTTACATTGAAGATTACATATATGTTATATCACATTCCTCAAAGTAAATATTTCTAAAGATATATTATGTTTAAAATAAAATTAATAATTTTATGATCATTATTAAATAATCTTCAATTTTCATAATTTTTTGTCAAACTATGTCTATACACTAACTCAATAGTTTATTTATATTTATTGGTATAAGAATGAGGGATCAATAAAAAATAATGAGACATCAGGGGCATTAGCCTTTACATTGTTATTTTATACTTAAAAATGTTATGGAGAAAGCCTTAAAATAATAATAATAATAATAATAATAATAATAATAATAATAATAATAATAATAATAATAATAATAATAATAAATATTATTATTATTATTATTATTATTATTATTATTATTATTATTATTATTATTATTATTATTATTATTATTACCAATTTTCCATCTCCTTTTACTTTTAGATTTTGTATTCCTATTTCTTAAGTAACTTGTAAGTTGAGTAGAGATTCACATTCGATAGTAATATTAGTAATTAAAAATATACTTTGTAAGAGAAGGGAAAAAATCCATACTGGGAGATAAAAGAATGATTACTTCCTTTGCACTAGCTGAGGAGAAATTACCATCAAACTCAATCATGAAGATTTCATTGTGATTGATTTTTATTACACTAACCATGTTCAAAACATCTTCTGACATTATAATATAGTTAGCTATCCCTACATATTCATATAAAATATTAGTTCATGGATTGTATACCTTTTTAATGTGTACTTAGTTTTCAATTTACGTTTTAAATGATGTTTGACTACTTTAATTTGAATCATGGCATGAGATATGTCCAATTGAATATGACAACCTAATTCTATGTATAAACTTATTCCTAGAAGGATGCCATAATCAATAGGAATATCTACCACCAATATGGTTATTCTGATTCTCTTTTGAGGGAAATATGATATGATAACTTAAGTATCTTTAATTTTTCCATCAAAGGGTACTTGTTTTACTTTTATTGATTAAAAATGGTCGAAGGTTTTAGTTCAAGTCAGACCTATGGAATGAGAAAAGTTTATTGGTATTACATTGTTAGAATCTTTGGTATCAATAATATAATTTCTCATCTTACACACTTTGAGGAAAAGGGAGATGTAAAAAGGTTCTAATTTTTAGGTTTTAAAAGTGGTAACAACCATAGAATTTAAAGGATTTGAAGAAGATGGAGTTGCAATAATCCATTTATAGTTTGTTTTCTTTACGCTAGGGTTTTTGGCTCTAATAAAGTTAACTACTTTATCTAATTGATTAGGGTTTGAATGCCAGTACTTAGTGTGAAACATTTGTATCTTGGTTCTACTTACATGCTTGATAATGTCAAAAACTAGTACACTAGTGAAAGAACAGTTTTTAAGGTTTGAAATAGGTTGAGACATATTTATATCATTTTTAGGAGAAATAATATCTTTGTTAAAAGTATAATTATAGGTTTGGGTAGGGTTACATACCTTCATCATAGGTTGTTTTTTAAGAAATAAAATGTATAATGCTTTGATATTTTATTGAATAGGAAGAGGATAATATATAAAAAGATCTGACAATTACAAAACCTGTAACTATCAGACAAACCCCTAGCTTGTATGCCATTGCTATGACACCTAAGCAACTATAACTGGATGTAAAAAAATCATCATCCATAATACATAGTTAATAAAACTAAAAAATGTAATATTTAATTTATGCCAACATCCCCCCTTTATTACATTATTTTTACAAACATAATTTTTCCTGATAATGGTCCCCCTTTTTTTACAAACACTGTAAAAAGATTTACACTCTTCGCATAGCTTGCTCATTTTCTGAGGTGGCATGCCATCTTTGTGGCTTCAAGGTCTTGGTGTCACCTTGGTTTTTCCTTGCAATATTACCAAAAACCTAGAATTGATAGGAACACTTCTCTCTCCTAACACCTTCAGTGGTTTTTCAGATTATGAGGATTGCTACAAACCCATATGGTTTTCTACTATAGGTTGACCATGAACTTGGAGGGTTGTATGAGGTTTTTACTACACTTCAATGGTTTCTCAGATTACCACAAACCCTTTTCCAAGAACCAAGTGCTACTTTAGTGATTTTGCTCCCCACAACATTCTTTTTCAAGGGGTACCAAACTGGAAAATAGTGCTCAATAGCTTATTTAAAAACACACTACAAAACATAAAAAAAACACACCGACATTTGTCACCATAGCAATGATGCAACCCCATTGTAGGTGACTCACGAGAGGACATCAGTTGTCCTCTAACCTCTATGTATCTTCCAGCCTCTAGTCAAAGAAGTTTCTTACTCAATCGCTATCTCGATGAAGCTTTGAACATCAACCGCATGCCATTTTTGAAGAAAAATCTCTCCCACTGACACATATGACTTAAGACATCGAGTTCACTTGATAAAATGTCTATACAAAATATTTTTGATATTTTTAACAATATTGACAATGAACCCAAAACAACATATTGACACATACTTTCGACTATGACTCTATCTCTTGATTTTGACACTTTTATGATTTTTGATGACAATAAAAAAACTCACTAAAAAAACATAAACAACTTTTTAAAAAAATATTATTTTGACACTTTAATTTTTTGAATTTGACAACTAGATAAAACCAAAAGAATTAATAGACATTTCTTAAACTAATAGACTATTATAATGATGACTCTAGACTTGATAAAACAACTCAAAACTTATTTTAACGACTATTTGAACCAAAAAATGATTTGACTAAAAACTAATTGCCGTGTCATTACTTATTAACTTATTTAAAACATAACGAAGACTAATTTTTTTTTTAACACTTCAGAAAATAGCCAGTTGACAATAATACTAAAGAACTTGTAACATTGGTATCGACATTAAATGAAATCCAGTTGGACACTGTGCTTCAGGGTGCTCAACAAGAATGATAAAATGATCACTGAAGTGAGTGTGAATCATAAATGATCATGCTCAGGCAAAACTCGATGGAATGACGTGATGGAAAATGAAGGCATGCATCTACCAAAGGAGACCACTTCGAACAAGTGCTTTCCGATTCAAAAATTTACCAATGTAAGGGTTGAATGGGTGAACTTAGCAATGGGTTCCTCAGTCAATTTTGGTGATGATTGGGTCTAATGTAAGATGCATAGAATGTTAAATTGCATATCTAAAGGAATATCAGTCTTCAGATAGGACTTAATAGACTACACCATTGTTTCATGGGTGACGACATACATACATGGAGAGAAGATCAACGCATATATAACAAAAACATGTAGCGAGTATTTTTGGTTATGCCAAAAAGATATCTTTGACAATCCAAGAAGATTACAAACCTGTTGGCATATGGGGCTTACAATTTTTGATGACCAAATGTGGGCATGAGGGACTTTGACTGAAAACTTCAAACTCTATGGACCAGACATGCTTAAAGCGTGCTAGACTCTCATGGCAAACTGTTATCTGCTCTGACATCAAAATGAAGAAATAAAATGTAGAATGCTTAGATATTTTATTGAGTAGGAAGAGGAGAATATATACAAAGATCTGACAGTTAGAAAACCTGTAACTATCAAACAAACCCCTAACTATTATGCCACCATATGACACCTAAGCAACTGCAGCCGGCTATAACAGATCATCGTACGTACTGCATAGTTATGAAAATTAAACAATGTAATATTTAATTTATGCCAACAGTTTTATTTTTTCTTGACTGGGTGTTGTAGCACCTCTTGGAAGAATAACCTTTGGAACTTCTTATTTATATGCTTATTATTTATTCTTTGTTTATTTCTTCTAGTTTTGTGTTCTATTAAAGATAACAAATGATTGACCATTCATATCAGCTACTCCATCATCATAATCGTCTTCCCCAAAAACATATTCTATGTACGCATTAGTGGAGTCACCAATAGCTTCTTATATTTCAAATTCTTGAGGACATGAACTTTTTATCTCAAATTATTCCTCTTCCTTTTCATATCTAAATATTTCTTCCATTTATAAAACAATATTTACAACGTCACTCAAATTTGGACTTTGAGGATCTTCTATAGCGAGTATTTTTTTTGGAGATTGTAAATGTGGGAGATTTACTTGGTATGGAACATAGTTTTGCTTGAAACACCTTGTTAGGGGGTGAGATGGATTTATAAGACAATTGCTTATTTAGTGTTGTTATATCATTAACCATTTTACAAAGAAGTTTCTCACTAAAAGTTTAATTTAATGTCTCTACCTTAGCTTTTTAGGGTTCTTTTTTCAATTTTCTAGCCATGATCTTATCATATTCAAGATCAATAGCTAGCATTATAATAGCCTATAAATCAATGTTTTTTTTATATTCTTAGGTGATATCTTACCTTGGGAAATTATGAGTTGATAAAGAAACATGTTTTTAGCCGTTGATCTTGTTATTGTTAGTTTCTTGTTTAATTGTTAAAATTTGATACAAAATCCCTCATCAGTTCGTATGTTTATTTCTTCATTTGGGTGAATTGTGTAAGTAATTAATGTTTGTATTCAGTTGGTTTGAATCAAATTTAAAATTTAGTTTTCATATTATCCTAATTATTGATATAACTGGGGATGAGGTGATAAAACCAATCAGCGGGTCCATTTTGAATGGTCTCTACAAACAATATTATTATTGTGTCCTCCTTTTAAATGTCAAGAATTCGATATGAAGCATATAATGTAGAAATGTTTATATATATATATATATATATATATATATATATATATATATATATATATATATATATATATATATATATATATGATTCTTTCCATCACTTAGAAACTTGGTAAAAGTATTTTGTGAACCTCTAGAAAGCTCATGCACTTGTCCAAGTGCCAAGGGGTCTATCGTGTTTTCCCATGGTACTGCTATATTTTGAAAAACTACCAAAAATGTAGAATAGTTCTAAAAATAAAAAGTACTTGACTCACTATGGAACCACCTTGATGTTTTTTTAACTTTCTTGGGACTTGAAGGTAGACTCACTAATTTTCTAATCTTTGTCTTTTCCTCAGGACTTAGCTTAAAATTATAATTCTCCTACAAATAAAGGAAAGGATCTATATTACCTTGAATTTTACTTACTCTAGTGAATGTTATTTCAACTAATTTGAAATGAAATTACTTTTGGGGAGTAGGTTGACACTAGAGTACTCTTTGAGTTTCTTTTATTAGTTGTACTCTTCTTGTTGCTAACGTTATATCTCTTTGTGCAAGAGTGGGACAGTATTCCTCTTCTTTCAACATGTCAAAAATTATTTAAAACTTAACTACACTAGTTCTAGTATCCCATGAAAATGCTCTTAGGTCTTAAGAAATATGCTCCTGTATTTTTCTACACCGAATCAAGATTTGGTTGATAAACATGTGCTTAAACTACAAATATGGTCATATGAAAAACTTTTTATTGCCTAAGAATAAGAGGTGGCATACGAACCACTCTAACTATTATTTTAATTCATTTTATTTTTAAGAGTATTTTTATGATTTAGTTATTAGTAGCACAATTTTATTCCCCATTAAGTAACACTACAACTCTTTAAAAATGAGCATAATTCTCTCTATTATCCTGATCATGTTCTAAGAGGTTGGAAAAATATCTTTGTGTGTGGCTTTTATCTAATCAAGGCTAGGCTAATGAACTAGAACATGATCTATAGGGACAACAATATGATAAATTCACTATCTAGGATAATGAGGTTCTTGACAAGTTTTTTACTATACTCTACCTGATATAATTATTTGAGCAAGATCAACATAGTCTTCTTACTCATTTAACACAAATGAAATTCTTTTAAAATGCAAAAAAAAATGATTTCTTTACAATCACAAGAAAACTTTCTAATATTAGAAGCAACTTCTAATTATGTGGGTTGTGTCCAATCAAGTTCTAATTGATAAATTGGGCCTTGATATACCAGAAGAGTTATGTGACCCAAGAAATTATTTGCATGTGTGTTATATGAAAAGCATTGAAACATGCCACATGGTGGGTGCCAAAACCTATTGACTAAGAAAATTATAGGGATAAAAATTAGATGATTTTCAGTCAATAATATGGGCATAAAGTCACTCTCCTATTAACAGATGGATCTACCTTTATTAAATATAAAATAAAATGCAGAAAATAAACTATTTGTAGCAAACATGTTTTCCCTTGGGGTTTCATACTTTTTACCTTAAATTATGAGAAGGTGACTCAACTAAGAAAAATAAAGAAGATTCAGAAGGTAAAAAGGATAAATAAATAAAATAAGGTACAATGGCATAATTTTAACATGTTAAACATGGAAAATTACAATAACAACATCGAATTATGAGTTTTAGTAACTAAAATATTTATCATTCAAATGAGGTAGAAAGTGTAGATTTCAGCCATATGAATGAACATCATAAATCAAATATATTAAATGATTCATAAAAACCATACAATTCTATATTTATCTTTTGAAATAAATACTAAATTTATTTCTATCTTCACCAAGATTTCCCTATTTTGAAAATCTCACCATTGATTTCAATGAATTTCTATGATAATAATCTTAAATTTCTAGCAATTTGACAACAACATTTTCACATTCAGAAAGAGGAAGAATAAAACTAAAATGGCACACACATGCATATCATTTAACCAAAATATTTGATGGCACAAAGTCCATGAAATTTATTCTATATTGATTCTTTTCAGAGCTATACACAAAGCTTATCTCTTTCAATCTTGTCAAAAGATACTTACAAAGTCAAAAAGTCATGTTACAATGAGTTAAGTTCATATGTATAGGTTCAAGTGACAAACACATTATAAATAACTTTGATCTGTGGATAAAGATTGATTTAATTCTTCTATCTAGGATAAATTGGCTTTGTATATTTTGACTTTCTAAATAACATGCACAATTCCTTCTCATACGAGGATAATAGTATGCGACAGATGAGTAATCCAAGCATAAGATGTGTCGATCACTTATTCAATTAATTTATTGAGATTTTGAAGGATATTATTGATATATTTATGAATTTTATCACAATAACTTAACTTATTCATGACATCCATGTTTAATGTATCTTCCCTAAATAGTTCTTCTCTTATCATCTTTTGGAATTATTCCTTTAACTCGATTGTTGTATATATTTTTTATTCTTCCTCACTCAATAAATTAGAATGGGTAGCCTAAATATTCATACAAACATCATATTTCATGTTATCACATATTTTTACATTAATTTTAATAGCATATACTGCTTCATCCTACTTGTGAATCTTTAAATCTACACAATAATCCCATGGGAATTAGTAGTTTTTTTCAACCTTGTAAAAAATGCCTTCTAAGACTAACACATTTTCATCCATAGCATCCATGTCATGCAACTATCTTATTAAACACTTTGATATGTCAAATTACTTTTTGGTTGCTATAATCTCTTCACAAAATTAATTTTTTAAATAATTAATCCAATCATAAGCTTTTTGATTCTTGTCAATAATTTTCATACCATTAATAAGCAATTTGTCTACCCAAGGTTACACCTCCTTATTAGGGTTTCTATACTCTTAATTTTTACAAATAATTTATTTATCAATTTCTAATTCATAATTTTATATTTGAGAAGTTGCATAATAAGTTGGTGTAGATGCATTGATTAATTTTTAGGATGTTTAACCTACATTCAAAATTTACTTGATTTATGTTGAAATCATGCGTACCTTCTCTTCCAATTATTCTTGTGTTTAGATCCCTTCCTCTGTCATTAGGATCAACTTCATTTCAGTCACATTAAAGTTATGAATGTTTCCCTCAATACTGAACTCTTTGATATCTATCTTATTGATGTTATAATCATCTAATGTCATTTCTTCTTGGTTCTTCTCCGCAAGTGGTTGAGAGTTTTCAATGAATTTTTCCCCTGAAGAATCAATCATCAACCTTCAATTTTTTCTTCCTTTCTTATCTTCAGAGGACGTATAGGAGGTTGGAAACAAAATTGAAAATAATTATCTATACATGAATAATATGTATCTCCTCAAGATGTGATCAGTTCACCATTTGGTGACATAAATTGAGCTAATGAAGAAGATGGATGTAATGGGAATACAAGAGTGGATTTGGGATTAATAGGTTATTGAGGAGTAATAAATTATTTAGTGGGGAAAATATGAGGCGAAGGTAGAGACAAAGGATAAACTAAAGGGGAATATGGTGTATGAGGAGCCATATAAACATTTGGAGAATATTGAAGTGGTAAAAGCATAGGTGAACTCATGGGAGATGTGGCAATAGAGAAAGGCACAATACCTAGATCAAAGGGTAAGAATTATATGGAAATATTATCAATCAACAATGAAGGATAAATATTTTATATGACATTTGTATTAATAGATAAAAGAGGCCACTTTAGATGAATCTTTTGCCTTTGTGGATCAAGTTTCATGTTTTCTATAGAAGTTTATGTGTATTTGGCTATTCTCCATTTCATCCTCCACTTGTAGCAAGAATAGATTTATTACATAATATCTCGGTCCCAAAATATTGAGTGGTTGAGGAATAAGATTTTTGTTGTTGTTTATTCAAGTTTCCTTCACTTTTTATAGAGATTCTTGAAAAATGTTCTCTTATTTTCCTATTGTACCAATCCCTTGACCTCAATACCATAGGTTTTTTTGTGTTCCAAAATATATGTCAACTATTTTATTGACCAACTAATTCAAGGTATTGATGAGAGATATATTTTATCATGACAAATTCTATCAAAAATATTAATACTGTCATCTTCAAAATTAATAGTGCACCACTCAAATCCAAAAAAAATTATCAGCTCCAAGGTCATCCTTGCCCAATCTCTTTTTATGAATTTAAATTCATCATCACAATCTTCCTAAAAATCTTCACATTCTAGGATGTATGCATAACCACAACCTAAATTGAGATTATCTTTCACAATCTTACTATCAAAAGAAAGTCTTCTTGTATGTATGTACATTAGGAATATGCCATTGATCACTCAACTTTATAAGCATATCTAGTTGATTTACAATTGATATAACCGAGTCCAACAAGAAAATAAATCACTTTAATGTGTTAGATGGTGTATTTATTATGTACCTCACTCAACTACCTACAAACCTTAATTAAAATTATCTTATCACTCAGATACCTTGGTAGCTTCAAAGGAACACTTCAAATATTTCAACTCAAATAAACTTAAAATGTGTTAACTGGATGAATTAACTCTCATATATCTTGATAAATGTAGCTAATTCATTAGATATCCTTGCTACAAGATTACCATCGAAATATCTGACATGCATGATGGTGAATGCATCGTTCACCTTTTTGAAATAACTCTTTTCTTTTTCATGAGTGAGCCATGGAAACTTATCATAAACCAATGCACTAGAAATATTTGTCTTTTATCCATTTAGGCTTGGCCAATCTCTAAGGCATGAAATAAAGTATACGAAGTACAAATTCATGTCGAATTATTATGTTTATTCATGTATTTTTTCATAGATTGTTTAAGCCCAATCAATGATTTTTTTCTATAACATATGATATTGATAAAGATACACATCCACTTATGAAAAAAAACTAGTTATTTCATTCCGCATTATAATTTTCAAGAGTGTGATTATATTTGATAGTTATTTTTTGAATTCAAACTTGTATAAGGTTTTAGCAAGCTTGGGATTTATCTTTATATTATTAATCAACCAATCTCACTCAATATTTCCTCATATTTCTCTTAATTATCAACCCATAATTATTGAGTAATGTTTTGGTTGATATCCATAATTTCATCATGAGGTTCAATGACAAAAGTGATACCTATGGAGATTCCATCCAATTTGTTAATCAATTGATCATCTGGAATTTTTACTTTTGGCTTCTTTGAAGCATAGTACTTTTCACATGTAAGCATTAAAACTACACACTAAAAATATGTTGGAATTGTACAAGTATGTACAAACACTCTATTCAAGATCCCTTGCCCCCATTTTGGTTCATTATTGAGCATCCATTCTTTCCCAGAACTCACCAATATCCATATGTTTCATATTTCTATTATTGAAACTAATAATATTTGTGTCTAGAATGGAGATGGGCTTATTTCCCATGTACTTGAATTTCATTTTTAAATTCATAATTGTGAGAAAAGAAACATGGGAAGCAATCTCAAATTGTTGGAGGTGAGGTCAAAAGGTAAGAAATGATTTTTTGGGTAAACTAGTTTCAAAACATGAAATAAGTTTTTCAAAAATATTTCAGAGTTTGTCTACAAAGAGGACAAAATCTAGGGTTTGATTGTTTACAATAATTAACTCAGAAAATTGGTTTATCAAATAGTGTTTATAAGATATCTAAGAAGAAATAAAAGATAGACATGAATGATATTTAAGAAGTAAGATTCAAGGAAAACTTTTGCCCGAGTTTTCCTTAGATGAGTGAAAATTAAGGATGGAATAAAATCTTAAGGTGGGTATGAAATTATAGAAGAAAAAAATAAGAGAAAACCAACCTTAGAGATGAATAAGCTACAGATGTGAAGCTCATTGCCATCCTCATCAGAGCTAAATGCAAGTTTCAAATGAAGAGAAATAAACTATTGTTTGGCTTCTATTTCTAAAAATGATGTTTTGGAACTAATCGAGCAATGAATGAGCTTATTCTTCTTTATAAGGATTTTAATTTAAATTTCTAACTTCTTTTAAGCCTTGTCAAGTTTCCTTACCCTATCAAGCTTTCGAAATTGATATCCATTATAGGCTTTGTTTTTTAAACTTGTTTCAATGTTCGAAATATACTCATATATAATCATGATTTTTGACCTGATCTCAAGTATGAAATTACTGAAGAGTTTAAAATACTATATCAGGCTATTTAACTTGAATAACAATGTGAAATTGCTTGAAATGCTTTCTTTAACTCGAATAACAATGTGAAATTTATTCACATGCTTTCTTTACCCTATCAGGTATTTCTTCTTGATAGACATTACATTGAACTTAAAAGTTGCTTCACAAACCTAATTAGAGATGTTGGTTTGATTGATATGTACGAAACTTTGATAAACATTGCCTTGAACATAGAAGTTTCTTTAAAAAAATAATCAAAAGTGTGATTTGATTACCTTTGTGTTTTTCGTTTTAGATCTTTCTAAATCTAATCAGAAATGTTGGTATGATTGATATGCATGAAACTCTTTGAAAGTCTTCTCGACCTATTTAGGGGAAAAATTCTGAACAACACTTCCTAAAAATGTTTGGAAGATAACTTACCTAATCAAAATAAAAATATTGATTTACAAATCATTGAAACTACTTTTATAACTCATTGACTTAGTCGAAGGAAAAGTTATTATTAGCATTATGATGTTTTGGCTTTGTAGCTGTGTAGACTAATTCAGTATTTTTAACCCAATTTACATTGAGTTGTTTAATAGTTTTGAAGGTCTCATTAGGATTTTTTATGTTGAAAAGTGATATATGAGTAGCTGAATCACCATACAAATCACTATCTCTTTCAAAATTAATTGGACTTGACCTTCCATGCACAATTTAAGCAATCAGAGTTAATTGTAATTTGCTTTCAGTTTTTACGAAGCTGAATTTAGATAGTCAATTAATAATTATAGTTAGTTTTTTATTTTTTATATAGCTACCGACTTTCGTGGATGATGAATAATGCATGATGAATACATGTTTAGTTTTTATTTTTTATATTATTTTTAGACACAACAATCCATGTTGTATTGTAATTTCTTTTTTATATAAGCATGAGTAATAATAAAACATTTTTAGTAGCCTACAAAAAATACATAATTGTGTATGTGCTCTATTTCCTTTTGAGTTATTTTTATTCTTTCTGTCGTTATGAATATTTGAATTCAATCAACTGTTAAGGGGATAACATTGCTTCAGAATCTACATTTGGTATCAGAATAGGTATTTTCTTCTGGGTTAAAGATTTAGTGGTTGGAATTTTGCCAAAAGTTTATCATGTCAAATTCTAACTCCTTACCCATTCTAGAATTTGATGGAAATGAGTATGATTATTGGTGCATCAAAATGATGACTTTTGATAGGAAAATATTTGTGGAAGATTGTTGAATCAAGTTACGCATAGCCAACTAATTGGAATGCCCTCATAGCCAATGATAAAATAACTAAGAAGGAGGCTAAGAAAAAGAATGCTCAAGACTTATTTCATATTCAAATATCTCTAAATAAGAGAATATTTTCAAGAATTATAGGAGCAAAGATCGCTACGGATGCCTGGAAGACTCTAAAACAAGCTTACCAAGGTAGTGATCAAGTCAAACTTGTCAAGTTATAGACATTAAAAAGAGAATTCAAGAATTTAAAGATGTATGACGCTGAAAGTGTGAGTACCTATTGTGTCAATGTAAAAGATATGGTCAATAAAATGGATACACTTGGTGAAATTATGAACAATGAGGTTGCGATCAAGAAGATGTTGAGGAATCTCACAACAAGGTGGAACCATGTTGCCATAATCATATAAGAAAGTAATAATTTGTCTACCCTTGAATTTGATAACCTAGTTGGATCTTCAATATCTCATGAAGAAATATTGAGAGATTTATTTGAAGACAGTGATGAGAAAGCCTTTTTCCAAATTACAAATCATAAATAATGAAGATATCAATAGTAGTACCAAAATCAATCAAGGCCAAGGTAGAGGTTAAAATCAAAATTACTCAAGAGGAAATAAAGGTAGAGGTGGTTCATAGGTGGTTTCAGAGGAAGAGGTAGAGGCTGATTTGATAAAAGAAATGTCCAAGGTTAGAATTGTAGCAGGTATGGACACTTTGAAAGGGATTGTAGATTAAAAGAAGGTAAAAGTGTTCATTATGCTTAAGAAGGTAATGAGAACCCTGCAAATCATTTATTTTTATCCTATGCCAAAGATGAAAATAATAGTAAATATGTTTGGTATTTAGATTTTAGATGTTCTAACCATATGTTAGGAAATGAGAAGCTATTTTCAACAATGGATGAAAGTTTCAAATAAAAGATCCATCTTGGTGATGACAAATCATTGGAGATTGTTTCAAAAGGAGCTATAGAACCCATACAAAAGAAGGTATGAAAAGTGTTGAGGACATTTATTACACTCCATAATTAAAGCATAATCTATTGAGTGTTAGGCAATTGTGGGAGAAAAATTATAAAGTGGTGTTTGAAAATCAGCAGTACATAAGTTATTATAAGAATCAAGGCAAAAGGGTGGTTATAGTTGTGCAAATGAAAAAGAATAAGATGTTCCCATTGAAGTTTGGTGAACACAACCGCAACCTTGCCAATATTGCATATGAGGATACAAGTTGGTTTTGGTATCTTAGGTATGGGCATTTAAATTTTTATAGTTTGAAGATTCTAACATCAAATGCGTTAGTTTCTGGTTTGCCTAAGGTTGAAGAGCATAAGGAATTTTGCAAAGGATGTGCTAAAGGAAAACATGCAAGAGAGAAATTTCCAAAAGGAAATGCATGGAGGGACCATTATGTCATGTCCCCTTCTAATTGACATCTTTTCGAGCGGATGATTAGCCTATTATGCGACCCTCGTAGGCTGATAGGATGGATAGAGGGTCTTGATAGAGATGGGTTGGAATTCGTTCGGGCTCTTTCGGGCATGAATTAAGGGAGATATTAATATTTGATTGATTTAATCAAATATTAATTATTTGATCTAATTTTAATTAATTATTAATTATTAATGATTGAGTCTAATTTGAGGATGCAAATTCTAAATTAATACTTGGTCTAATTTTAAGACCCTAGTTCTAATTTAAGGGAGTCTAATTTAAGGGAGTCTAATTTTAGCAAGCACACCTTTGGAGGTGTATAAGAATCTCTCATGGGAGAGAGTTTGTATGATGATTATTGATATTGATTCTTGTTAAGAAATTCTTCTGTGAAGACTGAGCCAAGGGTTCCAGTATTCCATCTGTAGTGGAGAACGTCAACTCTTCATTGTGCGCGATTCAGAGGCTGTGAAAGATCAGCTGATCTATTGCCAAACTGCATTGAAGAATGTCAACTCTTTAGTGTGAGCAATTCAGAGGTTGTGAAAGATCAACCGATCTATTACCAAATTGGGAGATAACTTCATCTAGAAGCTATCACATGTACTTACAAGTTTGAAAGATAACTTCACACAGAAGCTATCACATGGGTTTACAGGTATTTTCATTATTTGGGTTTTGATTCCAGAATTATATAGATATAGATCTTTTGTATTAGCCCATAATCCTACAGATCAAGATCAAGCATATAGGTTGAGAAATATCAGCGGCCGTACGACTTCCGTATAGATCTGTGAAAGTTTGTACGTATCTACAGAAAGTTCAGGTATCGACATCGGCGAACAGAGACTTACAGAGACCGACATCAGTCAACTCATCACCGACGTCGGCAAGGGGACCACTACAGGTCGATCGATGATGGCAGTATAACCGACGTCGGTGACTGTGTTTTTTACACAGCAGGCCGAGACGTGCCAGATTCAGCCCAGTTTGCAGAATATACAGGCTATAAGGCCGAACTTTTGATATTCTTTGTATATTTGATAGAGGATCTCTATTGTAAGCTTATGAGCAAATAAATAAGAAATTATACTGTGATTTATTCATCTATTTGAAGATATTTTGTATAAATTCAGATAAGCAATTTGGAGCTTTTGTTTTGATATTCGAAGGGATATTACAGTGGTATCAGAGCTAAATTCTGCCATCCTGAGGGTTTAGAAATTTTATGCAACCACAAGAGTTGCGACCACACAGGTATTATACACGCAGTAGAGCTTTGCTTGAAGGTACCCCACTGTTAGAACAACAACAGATTACCATGAGTGACAGACGTGAGGGTAGCCCACCCAGGGGCCACAGGTATGATGTTGATCAGGACACCAGACAATTCCACCGTGATATGATGTCAGGCCAACAACAGATGAATCAGACACTACAAGCACTTACTACTATGATAAGGGGAATGATTGCAACTGATAGACAGAATGGGGAACAAGGAGATAATAAGAGTGCTACTATTAATCAGAGACCACATCAAACCCATTCCAGGATAGCAGGTAGACCTACATGCCCTACGTTTATTCAAGAGGAACCAGATGTTCCAGTAGAAGAGGAAGTAGGAGATCCCTCATTTACAGATGTTTACATGGCTGTAGATGAGGAGTGGAACTTATTACCTCCTCATGTACGAGAGAGGACATCCCTTGATCATTTTATTAATCTGAGGAGAGAGCACTACAGATTGGCTAGACAGGACAGAAGACCTAAATACCAGAACAATGATCTTAAGCATGCTACGAGCAGGCTCACACTCGCGATGTTCGACGGAAGTGGTAAGGTCACAGCCTAGGCATGGATTAGTAAGTTGGACACCTTTCTCACATTGCATCTGATGGCCAAGGAAGATGCTATCAGATATGCAACACTACATCTTGAGGGAGTAGCTCACGATTGGTGGCACCACGGGATGGTGACACTCCATCATGATCAGATCACCTCTTATCAGGAGTTCATGGACAGGCTAGTAGAGCATTTTGATAGGAGGGATCCAGAGTCCTATTTCTGAGAGTTGGCACAGTTACGTCAAAGTGGCAGTCTAGAGTCTTTTATTGGTGACTTCCAGAAGTTATCAGTTATGGTTCCTGACATATCAGAAAGGCGACTTGTGGTACTCTTCATGGAGGGACTGATAGAACCATTGAGAGGTTGGATCAAAGGCTTTGATCCTCCTTCCTTACAGGAGGCTATGAAGAAGGCATGTAGCATGGAGAAGGCAGCCCCATCAAGTAGATCTAACTCCAGAGGTACTTCTTCATCCAGGGACAGTAAGGGGTTCAACAGGAACAGAGACAGACCAGGTTTCAACATAGATAAATCAGGTGTTAAGAATAATTCAAAGGCCAACCCAACAGCACCATCATTGGATAGAGATGCTCTTAATGATCTACGCAAGAAGAAACTTTGTTTCTATTGCAAAGGTCCATATGATGTTAATCATGATTGTCTGTTGAGGCCTAAGGGCAAAGCAAATCGGGTGATGTGGGCCTATTATGAGGATGAGGAATCAGAAGATTCTGAACATCACGATTGTTCCAAGGAGCCCGACGCTGAGGCTTTAGAGCCTAAGGTAGAAGCAGAGTCAGAGCTCTAGATTCAGGGGGCACGTCTATCTAGCATCCAGCACGAGGGATCATTCAGACTTCGGGGAGTTTTGGCAGGACAGAGGGTCATTACCCTTCTTGACACGGGCGCCACACATAATTTTATTGATACTAGATTTGTGGAGAAGCGTGGACTCACCACAGAAGAGTTTGAGGGAATTAGAGTTAAGGTAGCTGACGGTTACACCCTCAGATGTGAGCGGATGATCAGAGAGCTCCCATTACGCTTGAACAACTATGAGTTCAAGGCGGATTATTATGTGGTCAACATGGGAGATATAGACTTGGTTTTGGGCATGAAGTGGCTTCATTCCCTTGAAGTAGTCACTCTTAGTCTTAAGGATATGGAGATCCGTTTTGATGTAGATGGGAAGACTCACATTCTCAAAGTAATACGGGATGGCAACATCAAGACTATTTCTTTACATCGGATGGAGAGGCTCATGCGACATGACATGGTAGAGTGGGCTGCTGAGTGCACATTGGCACCAATATAGGAGGGACAGCAAAAGACTGAGTATCATCCTGACATTCAGCAGTTGAGAGTCAAGCATGATAAAGTATTTAGTGACATTCCACCAGGGAGACCTCCAGACAGGGGCATTGAGCACATTATTGAGCTTGAGGAGGGCGCTAAGCCCATTATGATTACTCCATATAGGCATCCTAAGCAGTTGAAGGATGAGATCGAGAACACAATTAAGGAGTTACTGGCTATGGGTCACATTCGGCCTAGCAAATCACCGTTTGCTTCTTCAGTTGTTCTAGTAAAGAAGAAGGATGGCACCCTACGCATGTGCATTGACTATAGAGCCCTAAATAAGAGAACCATTAAGAACAGGTATCCTATTCCTCATATTGACGAGCTTATTGATGAGCTTCATGGTTCACATTACTTCACAAAGATAGACTTAAGGTCAGGGTATCATCATATCAGGGTTCGCGAGCAGGACGTGGAGAAGACAACTTTTCATTGCCATTGTGGACACTATGAGTTTATAGTGATGCCATTCATGCTCACTAATGCACCAGTAACATTTCAGTCCACCTGAATAGAGTCTTCCATTCACTGCTGAGGAGGTTCATACTTGTCTTCTTTGATGACATTCTGATATACTGTAGGACTTGGCAGGAGCATTTGGCTCATCTGGAGACTGTACTCAGCATCTTAGAGAGGGAATCCTTGTACGCCAAGGAGTCCAAATGTGATTTGGGGATGACCAAATTGTTATACTTGGGTCATATTATCAGTGCAGGGGGAGTGCGGATGGATCCTGAGAAGATCCGCGCTATCATAGATTGGCCTATTCCGGCAAACCTAACACAGCTAAGGGGATTTCTAGGTTTGTGTGGATTCTATCGAAGGTTCGTGAATGGTTATTCATGACATGCAGCTCCTATGACAGATTTGACTAAAAAGGGGGCTTTTTGTTGGACATCTGAAGCACAAGAGTGTTTCAAAAGGTTTAAGGGGTTGATGACTACGTGCCCAATTCTGGCACTACCTGATTTTTCGAAGCCGTTCGAGCTTCAGTGCGATGCTTCAGGCGAGGGCATCGGAGCGGTACTTATGCAGGACAAGCACCCCATAGTATATGAGAGCCACAAGCTCAGGGGACCAGAGAGACTATACAACATATATGATAAGGAGATGCTCGCTATCATGCACGCCTTAGCAAAATTTAGGCAATATCTCGTGGGTAGCAAATTTTGTATCAAAACGGACCACAACAGTTTGAGACATTTCTTGGGGCAGCGAGACCTCAATGATCGTCAGCAGAAGTGGGTGAGTAAAATACAAGCATATGATTTTGACATCTCTTTCATTAAGGGCACCCAGAATGTTGTGGCCGATGCTCTTTCACGCAGGCCGTATTTGAGTACCATGGTCCACATTATCGAGGATTGGCGACATATGATTGTGGCAAAATATGCCAAGGATACATGGGCATCTAGCATTGTTGAGGGATTGACGGTTGACACCAGATATACTCTTGTGAATGACTTGATCATTTACAAGAATAGGGTTTATTTGATCCCAGGATCATTGATGAAGAACATTATCATGCGAGCTTTTCATGATATACCTACTGCAGGACATCCCAGATATTTTAAGACTTACAGACAGGTTAGGGAGAGATTTACATGGAAAGGCCTCAAAGCAGATGTTCTTCAGTATGTATGTGAGTGCCCTATTTGCCAGCAGAACAAGCAGGAGAACACGTACCCAGCAGGATTGTTGCGGCCACTTCCAATTCCTGATCGGAAGTGGGAGTGTTTGTCGATGGATTTCATTACGGGCTTACCTAAAGCCCAAGGACGAGATTGCATATATGTAGTTGTGGATCGGTTAACGAAGTATGCCCACTTCTTTCCGATTACTACCACACATACAGCTACACAGGTGGCAGAGGTTTTCTTTCGAGAGGTATTTCGACTGCATGGATTACCTCGGAGCATAGTGAGCGATAGGGATAGTCAGTTCCTGAGTCACTTCTGGCAGGAGGTGTTTCGACTTTGTGGGATCGAGCTTACACCTAGTAGCAACTACCATCCACAGACTGATGGACAGACAGAGATAGTAAACAAATGGGTGGAGGGCTACCTGAGGAACTACATTGCAAGGCTGTAAAAAGCTTGGGTCAAGTGGATTCATTTGTGTGAATATTGCTATAACACGACTTTCCACATGACCATTCAGATGTCTCCTTTCATGGCATTATACGGATATGAGGCATCGAGTTTTCTAGATTTGCTACTGAGCGACAGTAGAGTGCCGAGTGCTGGAGACTTACTGCAGGAGAGTCAGGATACTATGAGGACTCTCAAGCAGAATATTGCTAAGGTGCAGAATCAGTAGAAGCAGTATGCAGATCAGCGGAGGACGGAGAGATCTTTTGAGGTAGGGGATATGGTCTATCTTATGCTGCAGCCTTACCAACAGTCTACTCTTAGGAAGAGTGGGGCAGAGAAGCTCAAGCCACGTTACTATGGTCCTTTCACGATCCTAAGACGCGTTGGAGAGGTGGCTTATGAGCTAGACCTTCCTATAGAGAGCAAGGTACACAATGTCTTCCATGTATCACGCCTCAAAAAGGCGTTAGGACACCGTGTGATACCTTCTACAGTTTTACCTCCCTTAGATGATGAGGGAAAATTGATCTTAGTACCTGAGTCCATCTTGGAATCTAGAGAGAGACAGTTGCGTCGAAGGACTATCAGGGAATATTTGGTAAAGTGGAAAGATTTGCCAGTTGAGGATGCGACATGGGAAAGCGAAGATATTCTACAGCATCCAGAGTTGAGATTGCTTGAGGGCAAGCAATTTCAGGAGGGGCAGACTGTCATGTCCCCTTCTAATTGACATCTTTTCGAGCGGATGATTAGCCTATTATGCGACCCTCGTAGGCTGATAGGATGGATAGAGGGTCTTGATAGAGATGGGTTGGAATTCATTCAGGCTCTTTCGGGCATGAATTAAGGGAGATATTAATATTTGATTGATTTAATCAAATATTAATTATTTGATCTAATTTTAATTAATTATTAATTAATTATTAATTATTAATCAATTATTAATTATTAATGATTGAGTCTAATTTGAGGATGCAAATTCTAAATTAAGACTTTGTGTAATTTTAAGACCCTAGTTCTAATTTAAGGGAGTCTAATTTTAGCAAGCACACCTTTGGAGGTGTATAAGAATCTCTCATGGGAGAGAGTTTGTATGATGATTATTGATATTGATTCTTGATAAGAAATTCTTCTGTGAAGACTGAGCCAAGGGTTCCAGTATTCCATCTGCAGTGGAGAATGTCAACTCTTCATTGTGCGCGATTCAAAGGCTATGAAAGATCAGCTGATCTATTGCCAAACTGCATTGAAGAACGTCAACTCTTCAGTGTGAGCGATTCAGAGGTTGTGAAAGATCAACCGATCTATTGCCGAATTGGGAGATAACTTCATCCAAAAGCTATCACATGTACTTACAAGTTTGAGAGATAACTTCACACAGAAGCTATCACGTGGGTTTACAGGTATTTTCATTATTTGGGTTTTGATTCCAGAATTATACAAATATAGATCTTTTGTATTAGCCCATAATCCTACAGATCAGGATCAAGCATATAGGTTGAGCAATATCAGCGGCCGTATGACTTCCGTACAGATCTGTGAAAGTCCGTACGCATCTACAGAAAGTTCAGGTACCAAAATCGGTGAACAGAGACTTACAGAGACTGACATCGGTCAACTCATCACCGACGTCGGCAAGGGTACCACTACAGGTCGATCGACGACGGTAGTATAACCGACGTCGGTGACTGTGTTTTTTACACAGCACGCCGAGACATGCCAGATTCAGCCCAGTTTGCGGAATATATAGGCTATAAGGCCGAACTTTCGATATTCTTTGTATATTTGACAGAGGATCTCTATTGTAAGCTTATGAGAAAATAAATAAGAAATTATACTGTGATTTATTCATCTATTTGAAGATATTTTGCAAAAATTCAGATAAGCAATTTGGAGCTTTTGTTTTGATATTCGAAGGGATATTACAGTGGTATCAGAGCTAAATTCTGCCATCCTGAGGGTTTAGAAATTTTATGCAGCCACAAGAGTTGCGACCACACGGGTATTATACACGCAGTAGAGCTTTGCTTGAAGGTACCCCACTGTTAGAATAGCAACAAATTACCATGAGTGACAGACGTGAGGGTAGCCCACCCAGGGGCCACAGGTATGATGTTGATCAGGACACCAGAGAATTCCACCGTGCTATGATGTCAGGCCAACAACAGATGAATCAGACACTACAAGCACTTACTACTATGATAAGGGGAATGAACGCAATCGATAGATAGAATGGGGAACAAGGAGATAATAGGAGTGCTACTATTAATCAGAGACCATAGCAGACCCATTCCAGGACAGCAGGTAGACCTACACGCCCTACGTTTATTCAAGAGGAACCAGATGTTCCAGCAGAGGAGGAAGCAGGAGATCCCTCATTTAGAGATGTTTACATGGCTGTAGATGAGGAGTGGAACTTATTACCTCCTCGTGTATGAGAGAGGACGTCCCTTGATCATTTTATTAATCTGAGGAGAGAGCACTACAGATTGGCTAGACAGGACAGAAGACCTAGATACCAGAACAATGATCTTAAGCATGCTACAAGCAGGCTCACACTCGCTATGTTCGACGAAAGTGGTAAGGTCATAGCCCAGGATTGGATTAGTAAGTTGGACACCTTTCTCACATTGCGTCCGATGGCCGAGGAAGATGCTATCAGATATGCAACACTACATCTTGAGGGAGTAGCTCACGATTGGTGGCACCACGGGATGGTGACACTCCATCATGATCAGATCACCTCTTATCAGGAGTTTGTGGATAGGCTAGTAGAGCGTTTTGACAGGAGGGATCCAGAGTCCTATTTCTGAGAGTTGGCACAGTTACGTCAAAGTGGCAGTCTAGAGTCTTTTATTGGTGACTTCCAGAAGTTATCAGTTATGGTTCCTGACATATTAGAAAGGCGACTTGTGGTACTCTTCATGGAGGGACTGATAGAACCATTGAGAGGTTGGATCAAAGGCTTTGATCCTCCTTCCTTACAGGAGGCTATGAAGAAGGCACGTAGCATGGAGATGGCAGCCCCATCAAGTAGATCTAACTCCAGAGGTACTTCTTCATCTAGGGACAGTAAGGGGTTCAACAAGAACAGAGACAGACCAGGTTTCAACATAGATAAATCAGGTGTTAAGAATAATTCAAAGGCCAACCCAGCAGCACCATCATTGGATAGAGATGCTCTTAATGATCTACGCAAGAAGAAACTTTGTTTCTATCGCAAAGGTCCATATGATGCTAATCATGATTGTCCATTGAGGCCTAAGGGCAAAGCAAATCGGGTGATGTGGGCCTATTATGAGGATGAGGAATCAGAAGATTCTGAACATCACGATTGTTCCGAGGAGCTGGACGCTGAGGCTTTAGAGCCTAAGGTAGAAGCAGAGTCAGAGCTCCAGATTCAGGAGGCACGTCTATCTAGCATCCAGCACGAGGGATCATTCAGACTCCGAGGAGTTTTGGCAGGACAGAGGGTCATTACCCTTCTTGACACGGGTGCCACACATAATTTTATTGATACTAGATTTGTGGAGAAGCGTGGACTCACCACAGAAGAGTTTGAGGGCATTAGAGTTAAGGTATCTGACGGTTACACCCTCAGATGTGAGCGGATGATCAGAGAGCTCCCATTATGCTTGAACAACTATGAGTTCAAGGTGGATTATTATGTGCTCAACATGGGAGATATAGACTTGGTTTTGGGCATGAAGTGGCTTCATTCCCTTGAAGTAGTCACTCTTAGTCTTAAGGATATGGAGATTCGTTTTGATGTAGATGGGAAGACTCACATTCTCAAAGCAATACGGGATGGCAACATCAAGACTATTTCTTTACATCGGATGGAGAGGCTCATGCAACATGACATGGTAGAGTGGGCTGCCGAGTGCACATTGGCACCAATACAGGAGGGACAGCAGAAGACTGAGTATCATCCTGACATTCAACAGTTGAGAGTCAAGCATGATAAAGTATTTAGTGACATTCCACCAGGGAGACCTCCAGACAGGGGCATTGAGCACATTATTGAGCTTGAGGAGGGCGCTAAGCCCATTATGATTACTCCATATAGGCATCCTAAGCGGTTGAAGGATGAGATCGAGAAAACAATTAAGGAGTTACTGGCTATGGGTCACATTCAGCCTAGCAAATCACCGTTTGCTTCTTCAGTTGTTCTAGTAAAGAAGAAGGATGGCACCCTACGTATGTGCATTGACTACAGAGCCCTAAATAAGAGAACCATTAAGAACAGGTATCCTATTCCTCATATTGACGAGCTTATTGATGAGCTTCATGGTTCACATTACTTCACAAAGATAGACTTAAGGTCAGGGTATCATCAGATCAGGGTTCGCGAGCAGGACGTGGAGAAGACAGCTTTTCATTGCCATTGTGGACACTATGAGTTTATAGTGATGCCATTTGGGCTCACTAATGCACCAGCAACATTTTAGTCCACCATGAATAGATTCTTCCATTCACTGCTGAGGAGGTTCGTACTTGTCTTCTTTGATGACATTCTGATATACAGTAGGACTTGGCAGGAGCATTTGGCTCATCTGGAGACTGTACTCAGTATCTTAGAGAGGGAATCCTTGTACGCCAAGGAGTGCAAATGTGATTTGGGGATGACTGAATTGTTATACTTGGGTCATATTATCAGTGCAGGGGGAGTGCGGATGGATCCTGAGAAGATCCGCGCTATCATAGATTGGCCTATTCCGGCAAACCTAACACAGCTAAGGGGATTTCTAAGTTTGTGTGGATTCTATCGGAGGTTCGTGAATGGTTATTCACGACATGTAGCTCCTATGACAGATTTGACTAAAAAGGGGGCTTTTTGTTGGACACCTGAAGCACAAGAGTGTTTCGAAAGTTTTAAGGGGTTGATGACTACGTGCCCAGTTCTGGCACTACCTGATTTTTCAAAGACGTTCGAGCTTCAGTGCGATGCTTCAGGCGAGGGCATCGAAGCGGTACTTATGCAGGACAAGCACCCCATAGTATATGAGAGCCGCAAGCTCAGGGGACCAGAGAGACTATACAACATATATGATAAGGAGATGCTCGCTATCATGCATGCCTTAGCAAAATTTAGGCAATATCTCGTGGGTAGCAAATTTTGTTTCAAAACGGACCACAACAGTTTGAGACATTTCTTGGGGCAGCGAGACCTCAATGATCGTCAGCAGAAGTGGGTGAGTAAAATACAAGCATATGATTTTGACATCTCTTTCATTAAGGGCACCCAAAATGTTGTGGCCAATGCTCTTTCACGCAGGCCGTATTTGAGTACCATGGTCCACATTACCAAGGATTGGTGACATATGATTGTGGAAAAATATGCCAAGGATACATGGGCGTCTAGCATTGTTAAGGGATCGACGGTTGACACTAGATATACTCTTGTGAATCACTCGATCATTTACAAGAATAGGGTTTATTTGATCCCAGGATCATTGATGAAGAACATTATCATGCAAGCTTTTCATGATATACCTACTGCAGGACATCCCGGATATTTTAAGACTTACAGACAGGTTAGGGAGAGATTTACATGGAAAGGCCTCAAAGCAGATGTTCTTCAGTATGAACGTGAGTGCCCTGTTTGCCAGCAGAACAAGCAGGAGAACACGTACCCAGCAGGATTGTTGCGGCCACTTCCAATTCCTGACAGGAAGTGGGAGTGTTTGTCGATGGATTTCATTAGAGGCTTACATAAAGACCAAGGACGAGATTGCATATATGTAGTTGTGGATCGGTTAACGAAGTATGCCCACTTATTTTTGATTACTACCACACATACAGCTACACAGGTGGCAGAGGTTTTCTTTCGAGAGGTATTTCGACTGCATGGATTACCTCAGAGCATAGTGAGCGACAAGGATTGTCGGTTCCTGAGTCACTTCTGGCAGGAGGTGTTTCGAATCTGTGGGACTGAGCTTACACCTAGTACCAGCTACCATTCACAGACTGATGGACAGACAAAGATAGTAAACAAATGGGTGGAGGGCTACCTTAGGAACTACATTGCAGGGCATCAAAAAGCTTGGGTCAAGTGGATTCATTTGTGCGAATATTGCTATAACATGACTTTCCACATGACCGTTCAGATGTCTCCTTTCATGGCATTATACAGGTATGAGGCACCGAGTTTTCTAGATTTGCTACTGAGCGACAGTAGAGTGCCGAGTGCTGGAGACTTATTGCAGGAGAGTCAAGATACTATGAGGACTCTCAAGGAGAATATTGCTAAGGCACAAAATCAGCAGAAGCAGTATGCAGATCAGCGGAGGATCGAGAGATCTTTCGAGGTAGGGGATATGGTCTATCTTATGCTACAGCCTTACCGACAGTCTACTCTTAGGAAGAGTGGGGCAGAGAAGCTCAAGCCATGTTACTATGGTCCTTTCAAGATCCTGAGGTGCATTGGAGAGGTGGCTTATGAGCTAGACCTTCCTACAGAGAGCAAGGTACACAATGTCTTCTATGTATCACGCCTCAAAAAGGTGTTAGGACACCGTGTGATACCTTCTACAGTTTTACCTCCCTTAGATGATGAGGGAAAATTGATCTTAGTACCTGAGTCCATCTTGGAATCTAGAGAGAGACAGTTGCGTCGAAGGACTATCAGGGAATATTTGGTAAAGTGGAAAGATTTTCCAGTTGAGGATGCCACATGGGAAAGCGAAGATATTCTACAGCATCCAGAGTTGAGATTGCTTGAGGGCAAGCAATTTCAGGAGGGGCGGACTGTCATGTCCCCTTCTAATTGACATCTTTTCGAGTGGATGATTAGCCTATTATGCGACCCTCGTAGGCTGATAGGATGGATAGAGGGTCTTGATAGAGATGGGTTGGAATTCGTTCGGGCTCTTTCGGGCATGAATTAAGGGAGATATTAATATTTGATTGATTTAATCAAATATTAATTATTTGATATAATTTTAATTAATTATTAATTATTAATTAATTATTAATTATTAATGATTGAGTCTAATTTGAGGATGCAAATTCTAAATTAAGACTTGGTGTAATTTTAAGACCCTAGTTCTAATTTAAGGGAGTCTAATTTTAGCAAGCACACCTTTGGAGGTGTATAAGAATCTCTCATGGGAGAGAGTTTGTATGATGATTATTGATATTGATTCTTGTTAAGAGATTCTTCTGTGAAGACTGAGCCAAGGGTTCCAGTATTCCATCTGCAGTGGAGAACGTCAA
The DNA here is from genome assembly GCA_037957365.1 of Torreya grandis. Classification (NCBI taxonomy): domain Eukaryota; kingdom Viridiplantae; phylum Streptophyta; class Pinopsida; order Cupressales; family Taxaceae; genus Torreya; species Torreya grandis. The sequence goes on from JARHVA010002526.1 coordinate 55,686, forward strand.
CTCTTCATTGTGCGCGATTCAGAGGCTGTGAAAGATCAGCTGATCTATTGCCAAACTGCATTGAAGAACGTCAACTCTTCAGTGTGAGCGATTCAGAGGTTGTGAAAGATCAACTGATCTATTGCTGAATTGGGAGATAACTTCATCCAGAAGCTATCACATGTACTTACAAGTTTGAGAGATAACTTCACACAGAAGCTATCACGTGGGTTTACAGGTATTTTCATTATTTGGGTTTTGATTCCAGAGTTATACAGATATAGATCTTTTGTATTAGCCCATAATCCTACAGATCAGGATCAAGCATATAGGTTGAGCAATATCAGCAGCCGTACGGCTTCCATACAGATCTGTGAAAGTCTGTACGCATCTACAGAAAGTTCAGGTACCGACATCGGCGAACAGAGACTTACAGAGACCGACATCGGTTGACTCATCACCGACGTCGGCAAGGGGACCACTACAGGTCAACCGACGATGGCAGTATAACCGACGTCGGCGACTGTGTTTTTTACACAGCAAGCCGAGACGTGCCAGATTCAGCCCAGTTTGCGGAATATATAGGCTATAAGGCCGAACTTTCGATATTCTTTGTATATTTGACAGAGGATCTCTATTGTAAGCTTATGAGCAAATAAATAAGAAATTATACTGTGATTTATTCATCTATTTGAAGATATTTTGAAAAAATTCAGATAAGCAATTTGGAGCTTTTGTTTTGATATTCGAAGGGATATTACACATTATCTAGTTTGGTTAGTTCATTCATACATTTGTGGTCCTATGTAGACAAAGAGTTTAGGTAAGTCATCATATTTCATTACTTTTATTGATGATTACTCGTGACAATGTTGAGTTTATTTTTTGAAGACCAGAGGTGAAGCTCTTGAGACATTCAAGAGGTTTAGAGCCCTTGTGGAAAATGAAAAATGGTGTAATAACAAATACTTGACGATTGATCATGGAGGAGAATTTTGTTTAAAATAATTTCAAGATTATTGTGATATGTATTACAACAGAAGATAACTAACCACTACCTACACACCTTAACAATATGGTGTAGCTGAAAGGAAGAATCATACAGTGGTGGAGATGGCATGGAATATGATACAAAGAAAGGGATTAAGTAATTCTTTTTGGGGAGATGTAGTTTCTATAGTGGTATATATTCTGAATCAGAGTCCCACTAGTGCACTTGATATAATAACTTGATATGAAGCCTGGTATGAAAAAAAGCCAAATGTTAATTATTTTAAAGTTTTTGGTTGTTTAGCCTATGTTCATATTCCTGATCAAAAGAGGCAAAAGTAGATCCTAAAAGTGAGTCATGTATTTTTGTTGGATATAGTAAGGAAGGAAAGGCTTACACGTTATATAATCCTCTCACTAATAAGCTTATTATGTCAAGAGATGTGATTTTTTATGAAGGGAGGTTTATGGTCATCAAAAAAGCCATATGGAGAAGTTAAAATATATTTTAAATGATGGTATTATTGATGATATTGATCATGAGCAACCCACTAATATTTATGTTCCAAGTACTACAAATCCACTAAGTAGCCCCTCATTTAGTTATTCAATTCTAAGTGTAAGTCCAGATTCAAGTCCTAGTTCTACAAGGAAGGTAAGAATATTTAGTGACATCTATCAATAGAGTATAAATCAAGCACATGAAAAAAATCCAAGAGGTGAGACACTGAATTTTGATTTACTTACCAAAGCTAATTTTAAACCATCACATTTTGAAGATACACGTACTAATGAGGTTTGGATGTAAGCAATGCAAGAAGAGATGGAATTTACTCACAAGAATTACACTTGGGAGATTAAAAAGCTTCCACATGACAAGAAGAATATTGGTACCAAATGGGTCGACAAGACTAAGTATAACAATGATGGAAGTGTTGAAAGGCATAAGGCAAGATTAGTTGCTAAAGGCTTCACATAAAAGTATGACATTGATTATGAAGATATATTTGCACTAGTATAAAGACAACAGACAAATAGATTGTTGATCTCATTAGTAGCTCAAAAGAATTAGAGCATACATCACATGGATGTGAAAAGTGTCTTCTTGAATGGGTACTTAGAAGAATAAGTATATGTGTGTTGGTCCCCAAAAATGTCACTCAGTTTTGGGGCAACATACAAAACTATTTTGGTCCTACAGGGCCAAAATTGTCTCTTCCCTTTTCAAATTTTGTTCTAAACTTTAAAATTCTTCATTATTAAAGATTTTTCAGTAAAAGGATTAGCAGGTTCAATAGGTTCAAAGGCTTCTACAGGCGAGTTCAATCAAAAGAAACCAGTCTCTAGCACTTAGACACTTTAAAGACAGGTTCAATGCTTTAGTTCAACCAAGAAGGGGTTCATCGACAAGTTTCTAAGCAGAAAATGAACCGTTGAACCAATGAACCATTGAACCTTGAACCAAGTTGGTTCAATGGTTCAACGAGTTCAAGGTTCAATATCGGTGGCAAGCTTTAATAGGTTCAATGACCAAATGGTTTAATGCACTTGGTTCAATATGTTGGTTCAAATGAAGAAAGTTCAAAGGAGCGCTCGAAAAGAATGAGTCCTGAGGATGCTAACAAGTGTCTCCATCCAAAGGTTCAAAGGTTCAATGTTGTTGATTCAATCAATAGGTTCAAGTGGCTACCTCAAAGCCAAAGGACAAACAACCCTTGTGGAGGGCAGTGGATTGAGGCCAAGTACCCTTGCAGAGGGCAGTGAGCAAAAGTAGCTTAAATTTGGAAATCCTTTAAAAAAATAGATAAGGCAAAAGTCCTTAAAACTTTTTGTTTAAAGGAATTCACTCAAAGGAAAATCCCATTGAAAAATGCCTGATGGAAAAAGATAGAATGCATCAAAAGCTGCCACATGTCCCTTTTAAGAATCCTATGGATGCTGCCAAGTGTCACCTACCGAGACACTTTATACTCTAACCTCTAAAAGCAGTATATTCTACCACATGTCTTCCCCTGCTTCACATTGGAATGTGCCACATGTCAAAGATGTGGATAAAATAAAGAAAAATAGCCCAAAGGTCACCTAGACCATTGAAGCAGTGAATCAGTAATGGTCCCAGAGACGTCAAATCTAAGATGATGGAATATCCATTTACATTCGAATGTGGCATGGAATTTGAAAATTAGTTGAAGAGAGACCCCGAGAGCCCTAATTACTGTGAGGTAGAGAAAGCAATATAGCAGATCTAAAGTATCTACGTAGTAATTAAAATTTGGTAGATTTCTTGAGCCTTTAAATCATTAAAGTTGACTCCTCAAGCCCTGAGGCATTAAGGTAGTTTTCTCTAGCCCTCAAGCATTAAAGACATAGTTTGTTTGTCCCATAAGAGTAAAGGTAAAGCATAGACAAAACAGAAGGAACTAAGAGAAGATTTAAACCCAGGAGGAGGTGGTTGAGACAAAATGATTCACAATAGTTAAGACAGTCACCTCTGTTCTAACGTGCCCTTTTGATAGGATTGAAGATGCATTCAAGGCATTGAATGTGTCGTATGAGCTGTCCCATGGAACTAAGTGTCAAGCTTCTCATGGCTTCTATATATTGTAATCTCTTTGATTATTTAAAAGAGACTTTTTTGATTACATAAGCAAAACTCTGCCCAAATTGAAAGGCAAATACTGAGACTTTGAGCTCAGATTGTAGTTCATATTGTTTTATCTAAATGAGAAAGCAAGTTACTTGTAGACTTTGTGCTATTATAACTTGTGATATCTTAGGAGATTGTTCATATGTCTATTTCCTAGAAGAATTCTTGTCCATTTGATTTAACAAGAAGAACTAGTGGAGGTGATCAAGAAGGTGTCCTAAAGGCCAACTGTGGGACGACGTTGTGCCCCCATAAGTACACTCATTGTGTTTGCATTTTCCTTTCATGTGTAAAGAACCTTGGGACAATGTGGTGCCCCCATTGTTCTTCGTATTTATCTCTCAGGTTGCTGGTCACTTAGCACCCCCATTACCAGTTACTTGCTACCTAAAAGATTCCTGCTTCCTGTTGAAGAACACTTCTGAAAGAAGAGATGTGCCTTCTGTCATTGCACACGGATTTCTACTATTTAGGAAGGAATTTGGCTCTTGGCTGAAAGTTGCTTCTGAAAGAAGAGAAGTACCTTCCCCATCACCTAGGATTTCTTCCTTGTTTATCAACATCATCTCAGAAAAAAGAGACATGGATGGTTTGCCCTACCCCTTGTGTATTACTTCCTATATATATATATATATATATATATATATAACCTCATGCATTTCTTACATATCTATAAGGAATCTCCCCTTGATGAGACGAGAGATCTATCCCCTGCTAATGTGGTAAACCTGCAGATCTGGCCGACTGATCTCCCTATGCTGTTGTGATAGGAACTATTTTTGTCACCAGTTAGCTGGACAAAAACATATTCACCCAACAGTCTTTGGTGACTCTACTGGGGACAATATATTTGTGAAATTTAGAGCCTCAAGCTTCAGATTGAAACATCGCTTGTGTCTTACCTATTATCATTATCCCCTTATCCATTATAGAGTCTAGTGACTCCCATTTAGGTCTTACCCATTATCATTATAGCCTTACCATCTCTCACCATTCCCATTTTCATCAATTATATTATCTAGTCTACAAAACTAGAGCTACTAGGAAAGAAAGCATAGTTTGAAGCCTCAAGCTTTAAGCTGAAGCAGGGCCAGTTCTTTTCCATTTTTATCCTACCATCTGGAATTTCCACCTAGATGTGTTATCCCCATTTGTCATAATCCCATCATGGCAGTTTGAGGCCCCTGGGGTAACTCTTTTGGCCCACTCAATCTAACTCCACCCCTGTATGAGCTACCACTCAGTTCAAGAAAGACTTTCCCCAAATTCTTTGGTGATGGGAGAGTTCACCCTGATGAACACATTGCAACTTTTAGCATAGCTTGTTATGTGATAAGGGAGGAATTTGAAGTTGTGGCAATAAGGCTTTTCATGGAGACACTACAAGGTGCTACTGCAGACTAGTTTTACCATCTGCAGAATGGATCAGTGACTGGCTGGGACACTATCAAAGCCAAGTTTGAAGCAAGATTCAAACCTATAGAAGATGCACATGCCCTTTTGGCCCAACTCACGCAAATGAAGAAGGAACCTCATGAACCTATGAGGGATTTCATATCAAAGTTTGACAAGCTGAGGATTCATATTCCTATCATTGCTCAGCCAACACCTAAAAACCTCAAATGCTTCTTCATCAACTGACAACTACCTGAAGTGAGTTTCCTATTAAGGAAAGCTAGCCAAATAGACCTTGCTGAAGCTCAAGACTTGGCCACTGAGGTGGAAGATGACCTTATCTTAGCTGGAAAGATAAGGAGAGATCTAAACAGAGGCAAATCCTCTTCATATTTTGAATACTCACTAGCAGCAACCACTGATCCAATGGCGCAGAAGCTAGCAAATGAAGTGCAAGCCCTCAGAAGACAAATGGCCCAAGGGATGTCATCTGCTCCTTCGTATAGAAATGCACCAAGAAGGACATTCCCTAATTAGGCATATCAAGGCAATGCTGCCAGGAATCAAGGGCAACCACATCATCTTCCTTCCCCATAGAGGAACTTGGCCATTGAAGCACCTCCATCCAGCTTAGCAGTTGGATATTTGGAAACAAAGCATGATTTCTCTTTCCAACCTTAGTTTAATCAAGAAAATGATGCTAACCTCTTCATAGAGGATCAAGAAGAGTCAGCTGGTGACTCCCACATTTGTTTCTTGAGTTACCAGGATGAACCTAGAAGTAAAAGTGAAGCAGCTAAGGGATCATGCACAATGTTCACCCAGTCCAAGAACCAGTCAGCCTAAAAAATTGATAAGGAAAAGACAGAGGAGAAACCTTAGCCAATAGTTTTAATTGCTAAGCATGAAGCCACTTTGCCTTTCCAGCCAAAGGACCTGGTGGTTGTTGAAAAATTAAATGCCCCAAACATTTCCACAACATTTACTTCAAAATCACAGATTAGTCCTCCTCCCCCTCCCAGAAACCAAAAGGATGAACTCCCATCCTCTCTTCCTAGCCCATTTCAGTCATTTAACATGATTGACCATGTCAAGAAAATTTAAATTCAAATGACTAAATTTGAATCCGGTAACACCAATAACACTGCCAAGTACGAATCTCTGTTACTCAAGTTGAAGGCTTCTCAGGATGAAGATGTCAAAATCATTCATGCCAAAAGAGACATCGAGTTGGTGGTGTGTCAAGTGCCTGAGTGAAATGATCAAAACATGTGTTGGACTGAACTAGTAGAGCAATAAGCTATGGTAGTGGACCATACTGTTGTGATTCAATGTTAGGTAAAGAAACTCCCTGGCAAGAGAGCAAAGGTTCATTATAGAGATCAAATCTTGTTAAGGGATAGCAAGAGGAGGTAACTAAGAGGAAGGCACAAAATATTGAATTCCTGGTGGAGAGGTCCATTCACCCATCACTGATTCTAGGGGTAAAATGACTTTTTGTTGGTTTATCAGGATGACACTCTTTTGTCTGCCTTCAAGGGTCAGCATATGAGGTATTTCAATTCTTGAAGTACCAAATGAATTCACCTATACATATGTATATTTGTAAAGTCCTTGTTCTATTTTTTTCTTTTCATTTTCATTTTTGTCACCTTTCTTTTTGGGTAGCATGACTCCGTAGCCCAATGGCACACTTCAAGGCACTGGAGATTCTGGTACTACTCCCTTCAATTTTTTATACAATAGAAGGAAGTTCCCCAACTGAAGCCAGTTGTTGGTCCCCAAAAATGTCACTCAGTTTTGGGACAACATATGAAACTATTTTGGTCCTACGAGGCCAAAATTGTCTCTTCCCTTTTCAAATTTTGTTTTGAACTTTCAAATTCTTCATTATTAAAGATTTTTTAGTAAAGGGATTAGTAGGTTCAATAGGGTCAAAGGCTTCTACAGGTGAGTTCAATCAGAAGAAACCAGTTTCTAGCACTTAGACACTTTCAGGATAGGTTCAACACTTTAGTTCAACCAAGAAGGGGTTCATCGGCAAGTTTCTAAGCAGATAATGAATCGTTGAGCCAATGAACCATTGAACCTTGAACCACTTTGGTTCAATGGGTTCAAGGTTCAATATCAATGGCAAAATTAATGGGTTCAATGATCGAATGGTTCAACACACTTAGTTCAATATGTTGGTTTAAACGAAGCAAGTTCAAAGGAGCACTCAAAAAGAATGAGTCCTGCAGATGCTGCCAAGTGTCTCCATCTGAATGTTCAAAGGTTCAATGCTGCTGATTCAATCGGCAGCTTCAAGGGGCTGCCCCAAAACCAAAGGACAAACAACCCTTGTGGAGGGTAGTGGACCGAAGCCAAGTACCCTTGTGGAGGGCAGTGAGCAAAAGCAGCATAAAGTTGGAAATCCTTCAAAAAAATAGACAAGGAAAATTTCCTTCAGAATTTTTGTCTGAAGGAATTCACTCGAAGGAAAATCCCATGGGAAAATGCTCGATGGAAAAAGAAAGATTGTAGCAGAAGCTGTCATGTGTCCCTTTTAAGAATCCTACAGATGCTGCCAAGTGTCACCTGCCGGTACACTTTATACTCTAGCCTCTGAAAGTAGCAGATGCTGCCACATGTCTTCACCTACTTTGCACCAGAATGTGCCATGTGTCAAAGATGTGGAGCAAATAAAGAAACATAGCCTAAAGGTCACCTAGACCATTGAAGCAGTGAATCAATGACGGTCCTGAAGACGTCAAATCTAAGATGATGGAATATCTATTGACATTCAAATGTGGCACAAGATTTTAAAAGTATCTAAAGACCGAGATCCTGAGAGCCCTAATTATTGTGAGGTGGAGAAAGCAATATAGCAGATCTAAAGTATCTACATAGTAATTAAAATCTCGCAGATTTCTTGAGCCTTTAAATCATTAAAGCTGACTCCTCGAGCCCTGAGGCATTAAGGTAGTTTTCTCAAGACCTCAAGCATTAAACACACAGTTTGTTTGTCCCCTCAGAGTAAAGGCAAAGCTTAGACAACACAGAAGGAACTAAGAGAAGATTCAGACCCAGGAGGAGGTGGTTGAGATAAAATGATGCGCAACAGTTAAGACAACTGCCTCTATTCCATTATGCCCCTTTAATAGGATTGAAGATGCATTTGAGGCATTGAATGCACTGCATGAGCCGTCCCATGGAACTAAGCACCAAGTTTTTCATGGCTTCTATATATTGTAATCTCTTCGATTGTTTAAAGGAGACTTTTTTGATTATAGAAGCAAAACTCTACCCAACTTGAAAGGTTAATATTGAGACTTTGAGCTCAGATTTTAATTCATATTATTTTATCTGAATGAGAAAGCAAGTTACTTACAGACTTTGTGCTGTTATAACTTGTGCTATCTTAAGAGATTATTCGTATGTTTGTTTCATAGAAGCATTCTTGTCCATTTGATTTAACAAGCAAAACTAGTGGAGGTGATCAGGAAGCTGTCCTAAAGGCCAACTGTGAGACGACGTTGTGCCTCCATAATTACCTTCAGTGTGTTTGCATTTTCCTTTCCTGTCTAAAGAGCCTTGGGATGACGTGGTGTCCCCATTGTTCTTCATATTTCTCTCTCGAATTGCTGGTCACTCAGCAATTCTGTTACCAATTACTCGCTACCTGAAAGATTCCTGCTACCTACTGAAGAACACTTCTAAAAGAAGAGAAGTGCCTTCTGTCATTGCACCAGGATTTCTACTATTTAGGAAGGAATCTGGCTCTTGGTTGAAAGGTGCTTCTGAAAAAAGAGAAGTACCTTCCCCATCACCCAAGATTTCTTCCTTGTTTATCAGCATCATCTCTAAAAAAAGAGAGATGGATGGTTTGCCCTACCCCCTATGTATTACTTCTTGCTTATATATATATATATATATATATATATATATATATATATATATATATATATATATATATATATAGTATATAACCTCCTGCATCTCCTACATATCTATAGGGAACCTCCTCTTTATGAGAGGAGAGATCTGTCTCTTGCTGATGCGGTAAACCTACACATCTGGCCAACTGATCTCCCTATGCTGTGGTGATAGGAACTATTTTGGTCACCAGTTAGCTGGCCGACAAAATATTCACCCAATAATGTGGAGCAACCACAAGGTTTTGAAGTGCAAAGAAAAGAAAATCATGCCTACAAGTTGAATAAGGCTTTGTAAGGCCTCAAGCAAGAACCAAGAGCTTGGTATGCTAGGATTGATGAATATTTTCAGAAGAATGGCTTTCAAAGAAGTAAGAATGAACCTACCCTTTACTACAAACAAGAAGTTAATGATATTCTTATTGTAGGTTTGTATGTTGATTACTTGTATATGGGTAGCAGTTCTAAGATGAAAGATGAATTCAATGTTGCTTTGATAAATGAATTTGAGATGAAAGATTTAGCTCTCACAAAAAACTTTCTAGGAATGGAGGTTTATCAAAGTGAATGAATTTTTCATTTGTCAAACAATGTATGTCAAATATATGTTGAATAAATTTGATATGGTTGATTGTAAACCAATCTAAACTCTAGTTGCTTATGGATTTGTGTTGTGTAGAGATGATGGTGTTGAAATAGTTGACGAGACAACTTATAGGAGAATTATTGGAAGCATGATGTTTCTAACTCACACAAGACTTGATATTGTTTTTTCTATTTCATTTGTTTCAAAGTACATGATAGAGCCATCTAAAATACATATGAAGGTAGCCAAGAGAATTTTGAGGTATGTGGGAGGCACATTAGATTTTAGTATTCATTACTACACTTCTAAAAGGTTCAATCTTGTTGGTTTTAATGATGTTGATTATGGAGGTAGTTTGGATGACTGAAAGTCTACATCTGGTAATTGCTTTTCATTTAGTTTTGATTACTTAGAGCTCAAAAAAATATAGTATAGTTGCCCTTTCTTCTATAGAAGCAAAGTATATTGCAGTCACTTTAGTAGGTACACAAACATTATGGCTTAGAAAACTTCTTGATGAAATTGGAGAGATACAAATTCAGTCCACAATGACTTTCTGTGATAACATTAGTGCCATCAAATTAGCCAAGAATCGTGTCCATCATAGGAGGACAAAACATTTTGATTTAAAGCATCATTTTATCCGAGATTTAGTGCAAAAAAAGGTAGTAAAATTGAAATGCATCAGCACTAAAAAATAGTTAGTAGATATCTTCACTAAAGTAATTGCAAATGATCAGTTTTTGACACTTGGAGATCAGATTGTGAGCCCTCTCAAGCATCAAGGGGAAGTGTTGAAAAGTGATGCATGAGTAGCCGAATCACCATGAAAATCACTATCTCTTTCAAAATCAACTGGACTTTACCTTCTATGCACGATTTAAATAATCAGAGTTAATTGTAGTTTGCTTTCTCTTTTTACGGAGCTGAATTTAGACAGTCATTTAATAATTATAGTTAATCTTTTGTTTTTTTACAGAACTGCCAGCTTTATTGGACGGTGAATAATGCATGATGAATGCATGTTTAGTTTTTAATTTTTATATTATTTTTAGACACAATGATCCATGTTGTATTGTAATTCCTTTTTTATAGAAGCATGAATAATAATGAAATATTTTAGCACCCTGCAAAAAATACAGAATTGTATGTGTGCTCTATTATTTTTTTTGAAATAATTGTTTTCGTTCTTTCTATTGTGGAATATTTTAATTCAATCAACTGGTTAAGGGGATAACGCTGTTTCAGAATCTACATTTTTATCTGCTCAACACTATGTAAAGCACTTAGAAGTTTATTAGACCTAGTCGAGAAAGGAAACTCGACCAACACTTAAATGAAAAGCTTAAGAACCATTAAGACCTATCGGGAATTTTAGCCTGATTACCATTATAGAATATATTTTTACAACTTTCAAGAGATAATCGGGCAAATATTTTTAAATTATACTACAATGTTTTTGTTTGAAACATATAGACCTAATCAAACTCTAAAGATTCGAGCATGACTATAAAACTTTGGACTTAGAAATTTTCTAAAAATTCTGATGAGGTCCTGACATGTATCAAATTTTCATAAGTGTTCAAAATTCTGATGAGGTTCTGACATGTACCAAATTTTCAGAAGTGTTCAAAATAAAACTTGACTTCTCCAAATTAGTGATCATAGTGCAAAATTGAAGGATTAGTTAATGTTTCAATTCTGGTGACAACAGGTTTGGAATCGTAGAATTTGTCCATCCTGTACTATTCTTGCAAAATACTCAATTTCACGACGATTGCCATTGGACTCCATATTTTCTCAATCATCTCGCTCTTTTCTATCTCTTTTTAAGTTAGGAGGATTGTAGAGCATTGATCATTCCTTATGCAATGCACCTGTATAATTATCACTGCCTGAAACCAATGCCTTGGATTTTAATGACTCATGGCCATATAGATTACCAGAAATAGTTCCATGACTTAGGCACTTTTTCGTGGGACCGCTTTCATTCTTTGTAAACTCTTGTGAAGTCAAAACATCGGAAACTGCATTTTAACTCTTGATAGCATGTTTGAAAATTGGTGTATTAATCTTCCTATCATTCTGGTTTCAGATCATGGTGCATCTTCAGATGATACATGAAGACTATACTTCAATAGTTTTGATTCTTCTTTCAAACGGTCCTCTTACCATTGGTAAGATACTAAAGCCTGTTTTAGTTTTTTGAGTCGTTCAGGACATATTTTGTCTTCTACAGCCTATATTGAACTCACACTAATTTTTAAACAGGCAAATGCCTATCATGGTTGGTTACTACTTTAGCTACTGAAGTAAAAAATTCTTTTTAGTTTTGTACCATCTTCTTCCTATGAAATACCTCAGAAATAAGTCCCTTTCGAGGTACTAAATCAAGTTACTCAACACAGATAACTGATGTGTCCTCTTTCCTAAGTGTTCTTTTTCCCACACAATACTCTTTGATATTAAAACCACACTGACCACCAGGTCTATCTGCCTGCTCTAATTATTGTGTATTAAACTCGTGAGCCTACAATTGCCATCTCGTCTTCTAAACACAGCCAAATACACCTTGAGATAAGAAAATAATATGTTGTATCCCTCTCAGATTCTCAATTTCTGACAACACACCCATATTTATAGTGCATATGATGGCACAAAGTCTCTTCAAAGTCCTCTTGATGCTAGATTTATTTGTTATATCTCCATCTCAATTTAAGAACCAAAGGAACTAATGGCAGCTTTTGTATCTTTAACAAGCACCTTGATTCCAGCCCGCTTAATCACTATAATAGAATCACCAACTAGCCAATGTCATTATCACCATCTGTAATTACCACAGCATCTAATACTTTAGGAATATCGACCTTCTCAGGTTCCCCACTGTTATTGCCCTTCCTTGCAACTTTTATATCTCTAAAGTGCTGAGGTGAAAGGGAAACTGGATTCTCCATAAATATCAAGCAAAGGACAAGAAAGAGATTATTTTTAGTGATATCTCAGATTACTCCATAATCATCAAAGTATCCTCCACGACCTTTCATTCCAAAATTTTCCCTAAATACTTTAGAATTTTTAAATAAAATTAAATCATAGCCAAATATATGCAATATTCATAATACAAAAGAGATAAGAGTTGCAAAAATAAAAAATACTTCTTCTTCAAAAAATTGGAATCATTTTCCTTCTTCTTCTTGAAAATAAAGATCAATTACAATGTATTAATAGAATTGCATGTGAACATGAGTTTATAATTATTGAATAAGATATTTTAAATTTATCTAAATAATAATTTGCATGTAAAATCAACAAAAACTAACTCTAGCCTTTGTAAAGCTTTATTTTTTTTAAAAAATATATTAACTAAAAATTAACTAACTATCTAAATTTAGCTCCACAAAAATTGTTCTTGCAAACTAAATTTACACTAATAGTCTAAAAATAGAACTGAGTGAACTGCACGTCAGCATCACTTTTCAACATACTCCACCTTGATGCTGAGCAGGCTCACAATTTGATCTCTGAGTGTCAAAAATTGATCTGTTGCAACTACTTTCATGAAGATATCTGCCAATTGTTCTTTAGTGTTGATGCATTTCAATTCTACTACCTTCATCTACACTAAATCTCGGATAAAATGATACTTTAAATCAAAATGTTTTGTCCTGCTATGATGGACTGGATTCTTGGCCAATTTAATAGCACTAATATTATCACAAAAAATAACTATGGGCTGAACTTGAATCTCTCCAATTTCTTCAAGAATTTTTCTAAGCCATAATGCTTGTGTCCCTGCTGAAGTGATTGCAACATACTCTGCTTCTGTAGAAGAAAGGGCAACTATACTTTGCTTCTTTGAGCTCCAAGTAATCAAACTAGAACCAAAAGAAAAACAATTCCCAGATGTTGACTTTTGGTCATCCAAACTACCTCCCCAATCAAAATCACTAAAACCAATAAGATTGAACCTTTTAGAAGTGTAGTAATGAACACAAAAATCTAGAGTGCCTTTCACATACCTCAAAATTCTCTTGGTTGCCTTCATATGTAATTCTGATGGCTCTATCATGTACCTTGAAATAAATAAAACTGAATAAGTAATATCATGTCTTGTGTGAGTTAGAAACATTAAGCTTCTGACAATACTTCTATAAGTTGTCTCATCAACTCTTTCAGCACCATCATCTCTACACAACACAACTCCATGAGCAACTGGAGTAGAGACTAGTTTACAATCAACCATATCAAGTTTCTTCAACATATCTTTAGCATACTTTGTTTGACAAATGAAAATTTTATTCTCCTTTTGATAAACCTCCATTCCTAAAAAATATTTCATAAGGCCTAAATCTTTCATCTCAAATTTATTCATCATGAAAAATTTGAATTCATCCTTCATCATAGAACTGCTACCCATATACAACAAGTCATCAACATACAAACTTACAATCAAAATATCATTACCTTCTTGTTTGTAGTAAAGGGTAGGTTCACTCTTACTTCTTTGAAATCCATTCTCTTGAAAATATCTATCAATCCTAGCATACCATGTTCTTGGTGCTTGTTTGAGGCCATACAAAGCCTTCTTTAACTTGTAGACATGATTTTCTTTTCCTTGCACTTCAAAATATTGTGGTTGTTCAACATATACTTCTTCTTCTAAGTACACATTCAAGAAGGCACTTTTCACATTCATTTGATGGATGCTCTAATTATTTTGAGCTACTAATGAAATTAGCATTCTAATGGTCTCTTGTCTTGCTACTGGTGCAAATTTCTCTTCATAATCAATGCCATACTTTTGTGTGAAGTCTTTAGCAACTGATCTCACCTTATGCCTTTCAACACTTCCATCACTGTTACACTTAGTCTTGTAGACCCATTTGGTGCTAATATTCTTCTTAATCATGTGGAAGCTTTGTAAGCTCCCAAGTGTCACTCCTGTGAATAGAATTGATCTCTTCTTGCATTGCTTGCATCCAAACCCCATTAGTAAATGCATCTTCAAAACATGATGGTTCAAAATCAGCCTTGGTAAGTAAAGCAAAATTCAGTGTCTCACCTCTTGGATTTTCTTCATGTGCTTGTTTTGAACTCCTTCGATAAATGTCACTCAATCTTCTTACCATCCTTGCAGAACTAGGACTTGAATCTAGACTTAAACTTGGAATTGAACAACTAAATGAGGGGTTACTTGGTGGATTTGTAGCACTTGGAATAGAAATATTAGTGGGCTGCCCATGTCAATATCATCTATAATAACTTCATTTAAAATAGATTTTTACTTCTCCATATGGCCTTTTTGATGACCATAAACTCTGCCTTCATCAAAAATCACATCTCTTGACACAATAAGCTTATTAGTGAGAGGATTATATAAACTGTAAGCCTTACTTTCCTCACTATATCCAAAAAAAATACATGACTCACTTTTGGGATCTAACTTTTGCCTCTTTTGATCAGGAACATGAGCATAGGCTAAGCAACCAAAAACATTGAAATAATTAACATTTGGCTTTTTCTCATACCAGGCTTCATACGGAGTCATCCTGTCAAGTGCACTAGTGGGACTCCGATTGAGAATATATACTATTGTAGCAACTGCATCTCGCCAAAAAGAATTACTTAATCCCTTTTTTTTAGCATGCTTCATGCCATCTCCACCACTATATGATTCTTCTTTTTAGCTACACCATTTTGTTGAGGTGTGTATGTAGTGGTGAGATGTCTTCTAATGCCATGCATATCATAATAACTTTGAAAGATTTTTGGACAAAATTTTCCTCCATAATCAGTCCTTAAGCATTTGATTTTGCACCCTTTGTCATTTTTTACAAGGGCTCTAAACCTCTTGAGTGTCTCAAGAGCTTCACCTTTGGTCTTCAAAAAATAAATCCAACATTGTCGTGAGTAATCATCAATAAAAGTAATGAAATATGATGACTTACCCAAACTCTTTATCAGCATAGGACCAAAAATGTCTAAATGAACTAATTGGAGTGGATAATGGGCCCTCCATGCATTGCCTTTTGAAAAAATTTCTTTTGCATATTTTCCTTTAGTACATCCTTCATAAACTTCCTTGTGGTCTTCAACCTTAGGTAAACCAAAAACTAATGCTTTTGATGTTAGAATCTTCAAACTATGAAAATTTAAATACCCATTCTTGAGATGCCACAACCAACTTGTATCCTCATATGCCATATTGACAAGGTTCTTGTTATGTTCACCAAACTTCAATGGAAAAATCCTATTCTTTGTCATAGGCACAATTGTTACCACCCTATTTCCTTGATTCTTATCATGAATCATACATTGTTGATTTTAAAATACAAGTTTATAATTCTTCTAACATAATTGTCCAACACTCAACAAATTATGCTTTAAATTTAGAGTGTAATAAATGTCTTTAACACTCTTCATAACTTCTTTTGTATGGACTTCCATAGCTCCTTTTGCAGCAACCTCCAATGATTTTTCATCACCAAGTTTGATCTTGGATTTAAAACTTTTATCCATTATAGAAATAAGTTTTTCATCCCCTGACATGTGGCTAGAACATCCCAAATCTAAATATCAAACATCTTTAGAAATATTTTCAGCTTTGTCGTAAGATAAAAATAAATTATCTGGAGGATTCTCATCACCTTCTTCAGCATAATAAACACTTTTACCATTATTACCTTATTTTAATCTACACACATGATTAAAGTGGCCATACATGTTACAATGATAACACTAGATATTTTTTTTTATCAAATCAGACTCTACCTCTTCCTCTAAAACCACCTCTTCCTCAAAAACCACCTCTTGCTCAGAAACCACCTCTGCCTCTATTTCTTCTTGAGTAATTCTGATTTTGACCTCTACCTTGGCCTTGATTACTTTTGATGCTACTATTGGCATCTTCATTCTTTGTGATTTGTAAATTGGAGGAAAGAGCTTTCTCATTACTTTCTCCAAATGAATCTCTCAATCTTTCTTCATGAGACATCAAATATCCAACTAGATGATCAAATTGAAGTGTAGATAAATTTTTAATTTCTTCTATGATTATGGTAACACGGTTCCAACTTGGTGTGAGAGTCCTCAACACTTTTTTGATCACAACCTCATTGTTCATAATTTCACAAAGTGTAGCCATCTTATTGACCACATCTTTTACTCTGACACAATAGGTACTCACACTTTCAGCGTCTTGTATCTTTAAATTCTATAATTCTCTCTTCAATGTCTATAACTTGACAACTTTGACTTGATCACTACTTTGGTAAGCTTTTTTTAGAGTCTTCCAAGCATCCTCTACTATCTTTGCTCCTGCAATTCACAAAAATAGGCTCTTATCTAGAGCTATTTGAATATGAAATAAGGCTTGAGCATTCTTCTTCTTAGCCTCCTTCTTAGTTGTTTTATCATTTGTTGTGAGGGCATTCCAACCAGCTGGCTCTGCATAACCTGATTCAATAATCTCCCACAAATCTTTTCCTATCAAAACAGTCATTATTTTGATACACCAATAATCATACTCATTTCCATCAAATTCTGGAATGGGCAAGGAGTTAGAATTTGACATGATAAATTTCTTGGCAAAATTCCAACTACTAAATCCTTAACCCAAAAGAAAAATACCTGCTCTGATACCAAATGTAGAATTTTTAAATAAAATTAAATCATAGCCAAATATATGAAATATTCATAATACAGAAGAGATAAGAGTTGCAAAAGTAAAAAATACTTCTTCTTCAAAAAATTGGAATCATTCTCCTTCTTCTTCTTGAAAATAAAGATCAATTACAATGTATTAATAGAATTGCATGTGAACATGTTTTTCTAATTATTGAATAAAATATTTTAAATTTATCTAAATTATAATTTGCGTGTTATATCAACTAAAACTAACTCTAGCCTTTCTAAGGCTATATTTTTTCTAAAAAATATATTAACTAAAAATTAACTAACTGTCTAAATTTAGCTCCACAAAAACTGTTCATGCAAACTAAATTTACACTAATAGTCTAAAAATAGCACTGAGTGAACTACACTTCAGCATCACTTTTCAACATACAATCTGATTATTATCAACGTTATCACGATTCCCAAGAGGGATAAAAAATTGGATTGAAAATCGAACTCCTAACAAGTTTTGCACTAATTCCTTGGTAGTTTTCATGATCTCGTCAGAAATTTTTCCACCCGATATACACTACATGAAGTTACTGTGGTCAAGAGTCCATCGGGCGTTCCATCCTGACACCCATTGTACTGAACTTTGAACACTACGTTGGAGGAAATTTGAATCCTTCAAATATTAGTCAAGACCTAATCGGACTTAATTAATTATTATGTGTTTGCACTTTGCAGCATTCGAATATCTAATCGGACTTATAAAACCGATTATCACTGAAATGGAAATTCTTCATAACCGTCAAGACCGAATCTAGAATTTTAACGTGATTAACACTACGATATTTTGGTTTGAAACTCGTAGACCTAATCAAGTAAAAAGACCTGATTAACATTAAAGAATCTTTGGACTTAGAATTTTTGTTTTGTTTTTTCAGGTTATAAAACCCAGAAAACACTATGACTTACTCATATTAGAATTTTTGTTTTGTTTTTTCAGGTTATAAAACCCAGAAAACACTATGACTTACTCATATTGAAAAATGAACTTTCACAGACCTAATCGGCCAAAAAGATCCGATATACACTGCAGTGAACCAGCTTTGCTACATATAGACTTCATCAGAGAGAAAGACCCGACCCAAACTACGTGACTTTTTTAGACTTCAATTTTTTTTAACAAAGCCTTTGAAAGTTACGATGGGATCAAAGACATTAGAAAATTTCACAATTTTCTATTTGATTGGTAAAAAGTCATGGCATTGAAAGATCCTGGAAATAAATAGAACGCAAAGCAAAGGATAAACGTGAAAGTATATATGAGACGTCTCTTCCAGCCGCAAACGAGCAAGCACAACTTACCATGAGACGAAAAAATACACAACCATGCAACCGAAGTTACCTTCCTTCAGAAACCTATATGTCGGGTAAACTTCCACGAAATTGGTGGAAAAAAAACCTTTCCATGGGACAAAACATTGAAGAAATTTTTCAATTGTTCAAAACCAAAACTGATTTTCTCAGCGTGATGAACATGACAGTGCACTAACTGGAGGCTTTTAGAGTTTCTATTTTTAGGCGACAATTGTCTTGTCCATTGATCGACGGAGTCAACATCTTTATGATAATTTTTCTAGTCCATGTCTTTGAAATACCTCCAATTCCTTGTCAGGAACGTAATTGGAAGTGTTGCCATGAAATACATAATTTGATGACAATAATTAGCTCCGACCATGGAACCGCATTTCCTAATGAAATGTAGGAGAACACCAAAAAATTTAGTGACTAGTGCCTTCAATTTGTTCTATTGATCCTTGAAAAAAATGAGAATCGCACATTTGTGTGTCTTGATCTGACCAACTGACAACCAATTTTCATATCTCAATAATATGAATAATGAAAACATACTATTGTGAGAGATCATTTACTTAACAATTTATGCCTATCTAGATCTGACCAACTAACATCAAGTTCACCTATCTCAATCACATGAGTAATGAACACATGATATTGGGCTAGATCACTTGTTTAGAATACTATGCACGTTTTCATATTCACTTGAGGATACACATGGGAAGATTTTTTAATTAACACTGACATTTGAGGGATAAACATTCATATCACCATTTTCATCTCTATGACTGTAAATGTCCTCATTTGAATACACCATCAAATCTCGTGGCTTGGAGACCTATTTGGATGAAATGCTTCAAGGCCCTTTCCTATATGCCATTCTAAAATTGAAGAATAATTGCACAATGAAACTTGGCATAGGATAGATGGTGTCTTACTGATTTGAGTTCAAAGAAAATAATCAAATAAATACAACTATGAATAGGGAACCAACAGATGATGTTTGTATATCTCCAAAAATATAATCCAAAACTAATTACAAAGCCAACTTCACATCTCACAAAACACAAACTCAAAATTTGATGCTTGTCATTAGTGTCTTCAAATCTCTTATGAACTTCAAGAAGATTTGGTTTTCTTGAACCAAATGTATGTGTCTAAAGAGCTGGTACTATAGTTGAATTTCAAATTAAAGTCTTGAGAAATGTAGCAATAACTAGAATGACCTTTTCCAACCATGAACAAGAAGCAATCAAAAAATTCCAAAGAAAATTAAATATTTTCACAATAGCCAGTCTTCTATAAGCTTATTTGGACTACAAAAAACAATATTATTTATAGAAGAAAGTCTATGCTTCTTTTGTTTCTTTCTAAAAACATCCAATGTATGTGTATAAGATTGAATTCATTGTTGATTATTAAACACTTTTATACAAATGTGAGTTTGTTGGTAAATAACATAACCAAAAACAATTTTTGGTCATGAAAGACATACTCAACAAAGAGGAAAGACAACATATAGGTTTTTGAATTTATTGAAAATAGCACACACACACCCCAAAAAAAGATGAGAAAATAAAACAAGCCAAGATGGGAAAACATAAATATTTACAAGAAGGGGATAACAAAAGGACTATACAAAACCATTAACTAGTTAAGAGAAATACCTACCTTTTTAGAATAATGGATTTGACTTACAAGGTTGTAATATGTTCAACAAAAGTGACCAATCAAGTGGAAATAGGATGAACTCATGATTATCATGCATACTAAGATGATCATGAGTGAATAAAAAATAATATCTTCATTTTTTAAAATAGTATCATTATGAACTTTCCATTCTTGTATGAGCATTCTTGATTAGTATTGGACTTCTTTGATGCCCTATTAAATTAATTTGTGATAGCTATAGGACTCAAATCATAGATAAGTATGCCACAAATCTCTCATTGAGATAAAACAACAATAAGAACAAATTATCAAATGGATTAAGGGAAGGTAATATTATTGATTAAAATCCTGCCCATGATGGAGACAAATTCATCATTAAATAAATTGGTTTCATCATCCTCATCAAGCCTTGACAGTTTCCATTTCAAAAGAAATGAATATAGGACACAATTCCTTCTAATTCATCTTCATGTCTTATTTGATTTCAATCTTATCAAAACTATGATCTTCAATATGTGTAGGCTTTAATGCTTTGGATTTAAATCCTTAAAAGATTTATTCTATAATAGAAAATGAAAAGGAAGTACAAGGACAATCTTCTCTTTTGACTGTTGAGTCTTCCTCATACAAGAGGGATCTTCTTATTTACATAAAATTAGTCCAATGTTATCCTCTCCTTTAAAAACCAAAACATCACATTTTACATTGTGGTCCCTTTTTGGTTATGGGGAGATAAATTATCCCTCATATAATTCATTTTATCCTTTGAATGTGAAGTTTAAAAAATATTGCGGAACAAGTAAAACTTTTACTTATGTGGCAAGGAGGAAGCTAAGTTCTTCCATGACTCATAAAGACTATACTTATCCATATATAGTTTTGATCCTTATTTCAAATAGTCCTCTTACCATGGGTAAGATAAAACACCCTGCTCTAGTTTCTTGAGTTGTTCAAGACCTATTTTATCTTCTACAGCGTATTTTAAACTCACTTAAAATTTTTAACAAGCAAATGCATATCATGGTTGGTTACTACTTTATCTACTAAAGTGAAAAAATATTTTTAGTTTTTGTTATAATATTTCTAATTTTTACAACTACCCTAAAGCTAAAGCATCACCTTTTAGGATATGGTCTAGTTTTAAAGTTTTTATTTGTTTTCCTCCATAGTTTATTTATATTTCATTTTAAAGTTATTTTAAATATTTTCTTATTCTTAGAAGTTCTATATTAATAAGAGGCTATATGTAATCTATTTATTGGACTAATCACTAGCGTCCCCCTCAGGGATATGTGACATGGACTAAAAGCCTCCCATGGGTACTTATCTGGTGTTTGTATCAGGCATTAATAGGTTGACCTTTTGGTGCAATGGCAAGCATTCCTTTCTAACAATTGGTATCAGAGCCATGGTCAAGGGTTTGAATCCCTCAGGTAATGCTGAGGGGAAAATTGTTGGACTAATCACTAGTGTCCCCCTCAGGGATTTGTGACATGGATTAACAACCTCTCATGGGTACTTATCTGGTGTTTGTATCAAATGTTAATAGGTTGACCTTTTGGTGCAACGACAAGCATTCCTTTGTAACACTATTTTCACAACAAAAATAAAAGTTTTATTTTCTCCTTTAGTTGTGGTATCAGATCCATGGTTGAATGCATCTAGGTTAGAGTGTAGTGGGGGAAGCATTCGGGTAAAAGCCAATATAGAGGTTGAAGAGCCAAATAAATAGTAAAGAGATATAGTGTCTAGGTTTCCATAGGTGGGAGAAACAATAACCAACTAAGCATTGAAAGATATCTCTTAAATACAATCAACATCAAGACATAAAGAGTTGGAAGAAAGAGTGTAATAGTTAGTGGAGAAAGATGTGATTCCAACAAAGTACTCAGTTAGTTGTAGACAAGACAAAAGGTAGAAGCTAAGAAAAGCAAGGTAAAGTAAATACAAACACTACTCAACTCTCAAAATAAATCAAAAATTTGTATTTAAATTTTTTTAATAATTTATTTAAGCTACCCAAGCAATTGTTGTTATTGGAAAAGGTTGAATCATCAAGTGGATTAAAGTTAAATTTGAAGGACAATTAGATTTGAAGATCATGGAAACAAGTGACATTGTATTTCAACTTCAAATTCCAACTTTTATAGGTAAAACTATGATTTTTTGTCAATCAAGATGAAAATGTTTTTTTATTCACAAGATGTATGGAATCTAATGTATAATGGATTTGTATAACCTATAGATTAGGCAACCTATCAATATTTGACACAAGCATAGAAGGATCTTCTTAGAGAAAATAATAAGGATGAAAAATCCCTATTTTTATTCAAAAGGCAATGGATGAGACTATCTTCCCTAGCGTTACAACAACAACTAGATCTAAGAGGGCATGGGATATTCTAAAAATATCATATCAAAGAACCACTAAGATAAAAGTGTATAAATTATAATTTCTTAGGAGAATTTTTGAGAATGTGCAGATGAAAGATTTAGAATCTATAGACTAGTTTTTTAGTCAAGTTGTGAATGTTTTTAATCAAATCAAATCACATGGAGAAGAAATCCCTGATCAAAATTAATAGAAAAGATTCTCAGCAGTCTAGCTGGTAAGTTTGATTCTATTATTGTTTGTATTGAAGTGTGTGCATGTGTGTGTGTGTGTGTGTGTGTGTGTGTGTGTGTGTGTGTGTGTGTGTGTGTGTGTGTGTGTGTGTGTGTGTGTGTGTGTGTGTGTGTGAGTTGATGGGGTCTATATTATCTCATGAATCTATAATGAACAAGAACAATACTTGTTATTTAGATAATGCTTTTAAATCATATGTTTCACTTAGTATAGGTACAGGAAGAGGAAGATCAAGCTTCAAAGGTAGATCTAGAAGTAATAATCAAAGAGGTGGAAGGAGTAGTCTAGATAAAGGTGAAAGGACAAATCAAAATTTTAATACTTATAGATATAAAGGATTGAACTAGTCTCATAAAAATTCTCAAAAGTATGATAAATCTAATGTTCAATGTCATTATTACAATAATTTTGGTCAGTATGCATATGAGTGATGGAAGGAACAAGAAAATGAGGATAAGCAAAATGCAAAAATTTTAGATGTATCTAAAAGTAATTCTAATCATTATTCATTACATGTCATGTTGCTCAAGAGAGTTTTACTGATATTTGGTTTTTAGATAGTGGACGCAACAATCATATGATAGGAAAAAAATATTTATTTTTAATCTTAGATAGTTTTGTGAAGTCATAGTTTAAGCTAAACAATGATAATAAAGTATAAGTGATGGGTAAAGGTATGATTAACATTTTCACAAAATAGGGTGAAAGGAAGTATATTTCAGATATTTATTTTATACTAGGTTTGAAGCATAACCTCATGCGTGTTGGGAAACTTGTGCCAAAAGGTTACAAAGTATCATTCAAAGATAATGTGTGCACTATACTATATAGATTTCCATGTGACATTTTAATTTCAAAGATTAAGATTACTAGGAACTGAATGTTCCCACTTCGAACCAAGTGTGAAAATTCAAGCTAAGAAGAGCCCAAGATAAATTATAAGTCAACACATTTACATTTGACATGGTTATGACATATAAGGTATGGACATATTCATTTTGGAGGTTTAAGTATATTTTATAAAAAGTAGATGGTGAGAGGATTACCCAAAATTGAGTAGCCATTGATTTCATGTTAGAGTTGTATTATGGAAAAATAACATAGGGAAAATTTTCAAACAAAAATGTCATATAGATCGAAGACAACATTAGAGATTTTTCACACTAATATATGTTGACCTATGTAGACTCTAGCATTAGGAGGAAGTTTATATTTTCTAATATTTATTGATGATTTTAGAAGGAAAACTTTGATATATTTTCTCAAGAAGAAGTCTGAAGACTTTGGATTATTGTAGGAGTTCAAAACAATGGTTGAAAAATAGAGTGGCCTATATATCAAGGTACTTAGGTCATATAGAGGTGGTGAATGCACTTCAAATGAGTTTCTAGATTTTTAAAGGTATCATGAAATTAAGAAGTAGTTTACTATAACATACACGCCGCAAAAGAGTGGTATTACAGAGAAGAAGAATAGAAAAATTAGGGATATGGCTAGGATCATATTAAAGGCCAAACACTTGTATAATGAATACTACGCAGAAGTAATACCATGTGTAGTTTATATTCTATGCATATGTCCTACAAATAATGATAAGGAGAAAATTCTACAAGAAGCATGGAGTGGTAGGAAGAAAAATGTATCTCACTTAAGAGTTTTTTCATGTGTGGCATGTGCACGTGTCAGAAGAAATAAGAAGAAAGATGGATGATATAAGTGAAATATGTATATTTATTGGTTACAGTGAGTAGTCAAAATCTTACAAGTTATACAATCTCATTACCAATAAGGTAATCATTAAAAGAGATGTTAAATTTAAATAAGAAGAAGATTGGGAAAGAAGTATTGATGAAATAATTATAGTTAGGGTAAAAATACCTCAATAAAAATAAGAATTAGTAGAATAAGGTGTACAAGGTGGCCATCCAAGTTCATAGCCAAGTTCACAAGTAATAGATACTCTAATAATAAATCTACAAGGAGGTAATTTAGGAGAGCTATGAAAACCAAGAAATTTTATGCCATGTGAATCATCAGTGCGTGCAAGTCCCAATTCATAAATAATGAATCAGATCCTAAACTTTTTTCATTAATATTAAGGTACGAAGGTAAAAAAATAAGAAGAATGAAACAAATTTATGAACAAGGAGAAGAAAATTTAGATTTACATTCAAATTATGATTTTTTCTCTCATGATCCTTTATATTTTGAATAATTAGCTAAGGAATATCATTAGATCAAGGATATGGATGGATAAATAGACTCTATTAAAAGAAATGAAACATGAGAGCTAGTAGATCTACTTGAAGGTAAAGATAGCATACGAGTCAAATGGGTCTATAAGACAAATTTCAATGTAGAAGGATAAGTTGACAAGTATAAAATAAGGTTAAGAGTATAATGTTTTGCTCAACAACATGGAATTTATTATAATGAGACATTTTCACAAGTTACAAGACTTGATATAGTCAGAATGGTTTTAGCTATAGTAACACAAAGCAATTCGAAGATTTACTAAATGGATGTAAATTCAAATTTTTTGCATGGTTTTATAGAAGAAAAATATGTGGAATATCCACTAGGTTATGAGGTGCATGGACATGAAAATAAGGTATACAAATTGAACAAATCTCTTTATGGGTTGAAATAAGCACAAACATCATGGTTTAGTCAGACTAACTCATACTTATTAAGTAATGGATTTAGTAGAAGCAGTTGTGATCCTACATTATACACAAAAAATAAAGAACAATATCAGATTTTGATTGTATGTTTATATGTTGATGACATAATCTTTACTATAAATTTATTTATAGATAGGTTCAAATCAAAAATGAAGAAAGAATTTGAAATGACAAATTAGGATTGATAAAATATTTTCTTGGAATTGAAGTTGTTTATTTAGATAGTAGTATATTTATTTATCAATTTAAGTATGCCAAGGATGTGTTAAGAAGATTCAATATGATGAATTGTAATCCTACACCAAATTTAATTGCAACAAATACAAAAATTAGAAAATAAGATAAGGGATCCAAGGTTCATCCAACTATATTCAAAAGACTCATTGGAAGTTTGATATACCTCAAAGCTACAAGGCTAGAAATTATGTATGTAGTTAGTTTGGTTTCAAGATTTATGGAGTCACCAAAAGGCTTATGATGGCAAGTTGGGAAGATAATATTGAGATATGTTGCAAGAACAATAGGATATGGAATATTATATTCTAAAACTAATGGTTTTAATTTGATTGGATATACTGATAGTGATTTTTTAGGTAGCACAAATGAGATAAAGCTAACTTATATATATGTTTTTAATTTTGGCCCAAGTGTGGTTTCATGGGCATCAAAAAAGTAACATATAGTGATAATTTCATCAGCAGAAGTAGAGTATGCTACAACAACATCAATAGCATGTCAAGAAGTTTGGATGAAGAGAGTGTTGATAGATCTATTACATAAGCAAGATAATTAGACACTAGTATTTTATCGCAATAAATCAACAATTTCATTTTCAAAGAATCACATTTTCCATAGACAAAGAAACCATATTGACACTAGGTATCACTGTTGACCAAATTTGACTTTGTGGGTCAAAGTGGGACTCCTATAGCTAAAAAATTGATTTTTAGGTGTTTTAAGGGTCTAATATATATGTCTTAAGGTGTACTATAGGCTATTTAGTATGACATCATGTTATATTAGCTTTGGGCATTAGTCATTTTAGTCCTTATATCATTTTGAGTCATTTTGTGATCAAAATAGGGCATCAAATGACTTGTACTAGATCGTAGGGAATTTTGAAGGTGTAATAAGGGTAATGTAATGTATAATGTGTCCTATTCTACCATAATCAACTATTCATATCTAAAAGTGATAAGTTATTCAAAAGAAAGAGCATTTTTTTGCGAAAAGAGAAGAGTTTAACACTTGCACGACTCACAAGGAAGTGTGGAATGTGGGATAAGGTTATTGAATGTCTCTTGAACTTCCTAAAACTTATTTACACGTTTAAAATTCTTTGAAAATTCCAATTTTGAGCTAAAATTGTTCTGCTCCTTCACCCTTCTAGACACATAACCAGTCAATAAGTTTATGTTTGGTACATATAGTTGGTGACCTTCCAGATCAAACACATTTGGGAGTTGAAGTTAGACTTAGATAACTTAATTTACATAAAAAGATTTTGAAAAATGGTGTATTTTTCTTTATGAACCATCCTTATAAAGTTGACTATGTTCTTTTTTGCTAATCTATGTACCCTATAAGTTTTGTTCCATTTTGGACAAGTCTATACAAAACAGTTGATGATGTTGACTCCATAGGATTTCTGATAGCTTGTAAAATTCTATTCATGCTTGGTTTCATGTTTCATAGTGTTTTGATGAGTAGGTTACATCATGGTGTAGGAAGGTGTCACCATTGTGAAGTTTCAGTCAAGTCCTCCCTTATTATAGAATGTTGGTCTTCTACAGAGGTTTCATGTGAATATAAGATGGTGTTACACATGTATCAATTCAAAATTTTCCCTCTCCTCATTTTTTTTTTCATCATATTATGCTTTGGGAAATTTTTAGTATTACCATTTATCTCAGTCAACTCTTTGCTCATTTTCACTTGTAACCATGTTGAAGCATACATGTATAGAGATTATTTAGCTTGTTCATGGAATGGTAATCAAATTATGTTAGTTTTTCAAGGATTAAAAAACTAGAAATATTTCATTTGGTTTTTAAATAAGATACAATATTGGTTACAAGCTCATTCATCACACCAAATAGTCATTAGATACCCCCTACTTGTTTTGTTATAGATGTTTAAAAGAGGTTTTCACATTGGAATAGATGTTTTGGAAGTTGTCTTCATGTATCCTTAATTAAAATAATGCATTTGAGTGATTTACATTGAGTTTATGTTATTTATAAGACCTTTCGTCCACACATATTACTTCATCTCATGCTCACTACCCATATGTAGCTCACAGTGCATCTACAACTTCTCAAGATGATGCCATAGTGTGATGTAAACCTTAATAAGTGTTTTATCCTTTTACAGTGCTAAGAGTGCATATAAAACTTGGTGAAGGTTTAAAATTGATCATAAATACATGTATCATGCACATTATTTAAAATTATACACCTGTTAACTATACATGAAAATGGCCACCTATAGGTGACACCACAGAGTATGAAAACACTTTTTATAGGTGATGAAACAAGTAGTGGAACCATACTTGGAGTCCTAACATGTTGATGGAATAATGGTAGACCTTTTAAGGGGATAATTGGGTATATCAAAGTTAAAAATAACTTCAAAAGACAATGTCTATAGGTTTAGGGATCAAATACCTAAAATGATAAAATAGAGATCCAAGCCCTTTTTAGACATCTTACAATAAGGTTTACAATTACTTTGATGCATCCTATTATGTTTGTTTTGAATTACCCATATATTATAATACCTATACACAATTTTAAGTTTAGATGATCAATGGAGGTTAATTTTTTGTAATCCTAAATTTTTGCTTTTATTCACTAAACCTAGGGAGTGTTCACCTCATGGTTTGAGCTCCAAGAGATCTTCTCATTCAAAAGTTTTAAAATTGGACATGCCTCCATGTTTGAATGGGTTTTTAGGTTTAACAGGAACATGTATGAGCTAAATGGAATCCAAAGAGGAAGTTATATGAAATGTTTTGAACCCCATTATCACCTACAAGCACCCTTCACAAGGAGATATCACCTACAACCAACCTTAAAAGAGGAAAACATAGTCTTATAGGTCAAGAAAGGTAAGAAGACCTAAAGCCATATTTTGGGGAAGTATTGAGAATGTATCATTATTATGTGAATGAAATATTCATTATATTAATTATAATGACATTTTAAGACCTTATTTCCACATAAGGAGGTGGAGAGAGTTCATACAAATGGCCTAAACATCCACCTACAATTGACTGTTATCCTAAATCATCCATAGTAAATGCTTTAGCATGGATATAAAAATGATTAGCTGATATATGATAGCTTAAAATACCTCAAATGGTTCACATATAACTTTTCATGCAGGTTTTAAAGATGAAAATCACCTACAAGGCCCTATACAGTCAACTATAAGTGAATATATGTTGATAGTTACTTAGTTGATGGTTATTCTAAGTCTTTGACATAGAAATATATATACAATGGGTGACTCAAGGAAATATGGTATATTTTGGAGGGGTTAAATAATACCCCATATTAATTTAAGTAACTCCAATAAGTTAATTTGTACCTACAAGTAGGGGAAGCATATAATAGGGCTAGTTTACCAATCAAGCTTGACTGAGTAAGAAAAGGTTTTAAGATGCAAGAATGGACTATGAGAGTTAGAAAAAAATTTAAATGTTATCATCATGGTGGTAAAAATATAAAATACCCTCATGATATTATAATAATCATAGAAAGGGATCCAATCATGCATACTCAGTCCACAACAAAAACACTATGTACAATGCTCTTTTGGACAAGTTTATTTTGGATCTTCAGAGAGTTGAGGGGGGAAATGACCTGGTCAAGGGATGAAAATTGCTAAATAACATAATTATGACTTAATTAATCCCATAAAACCTTCACTTTGTCTAATTTAATATGGTAAGTTCCCTCTATTTTGTCTCAGATAGAAGGCACCCCCTTTATGATTAAAACCCTACAGTACTGGGAAAGGAAGGTAAAAAGGTGATCCAAGGAGTTGTTTTAGCCTTTAAATGAGATTTTAAAAGTTTTATGACACCTAATACAACATGTAAAACCTTAAAAAGAGGGGATAAACTAAATATAATGCTCTAAACCTTCAGTGTTGAAGTCAAGTATGTCAAGTAAGGTTAAGGCCTATAAGCTACATGGAGAGGCATTTCCACTTCCACATTGAGATGAGATTTAAAATACATTTGGGGATTATTTTATTGTAACTACAGGTGTTTTAAAGCTTTCAATTTTCATAGGAAACATGAGGAGTTCATTTTGAGCTTAGTGACAACACTAGGCCTATAGGAAAAGGAAAAAACGAGCTCGATAGGACAACTTTGAGTGCTCATATCTCTCTTCATGATTTACATGGGGACCTAAGAATATTTTATAAGTTTAAAATGGTTTTTATACATTTAATTTATGGAATTTTTTTGAAGTTCCAACATCTTATATTTATGAACAAAGCTTAAGAGGTCAAAACTATCTAAAACCCTGTTAAACCCTTAAAAGAGTCCTGATGGAGAAAACAAGAATGGAAAGATATTAAAATGACATAGTTTTAATATTTAAGTACTTTACAATTGTATAGGAATATTTTAGGCTCATTACCATCATTTTTAGTTGTATGAAACTATACAGATGAAGTATAAAATAAGGTATTTTTGATTATTTTATGTGTTGTCCAAGTTCTAAGAGGTTCCAAGATATGTCAATCAAATGGAATGGAATATTAGGACTTAATATAACTACCAATGTAAATTTAATTCCTTTTAACAAAGCCTAAGTGCCTCAACTAGCTACTTCAACTTATCCAGTCAAAACTGGCATAGTGACCAAGCTAGTGAGAAAGGTGGAAGACTTCAAGTAAGCTAATTTTAAGGTGTGACTAATGAATATAAGGACATGGATGGTATTTAAAATTTTAATAAAATCATTCTTATGGATTTACATGGAAAACTAATGCCTTTTTGGAGTCCAAGCGTGAAACGTGCATGAAAGAAGAGTTATTTTGACTTCAGTGATAGCTCATTTTGGGAAGGTTCCAGATGACCAAGACTAAAACCAATGTATCAAAAGGAATGTATAAAATCCTTCCCTCTCATTTAAATTATTATACCTATCCATAGTATGTTTTGGGATATTCAAACAGGTGTGGATGATGAGGGCAATTTTTTGAGCCAGTGCAAGGAGTTTCATGCCATTTTTTCATGAATTTCATGCCTTGTATGGATACTTTTACTTCCTAACCTTGCATGATTTATTTCATATAATATTCTAATTCATATTTAACTCATTTTATTATATTTAAAATCATCCTTGTGACCTTTAGAGTTATTCTCTCTCTCTCTCTCTCTCTCTCTCTCTCTCTCTCTCTCTCTCTCTCTCTCTCTCTCTCTCTCTCTCTCTCTCTCTAATTCCATAAGAAATACATATTTTTTCCTTCATAACTTAGCTCCACCTGAGTATGATGAAGCGCTACTAATTTTCATACCATTTGATCAATAAGACTACTAATTTTTAAATCTTCCATAAATATTAATAGCATTTTTACTTGGATTATTAATTTTTGTTAGTGATAAATCTTGTTTCCTTAGCATGTTGTTTCATTCTCTCACCTATTTATAATTGGAAAAATTCTTCTTGTAGGGCATGTGAAGTGTTCTAGGAAGTGTCAAGGTTGATTGAGTTAATATATTCACTAGTTCCATTCAAGTCATCTTGTCTAGTCCTCTTAGCCTAAAAATTCATCCATAACCTCGTAATGTAATATTGATGTGGGAAGATGTAGATTGGAGAAGTGTATGTTTGGTTAGTCTCTTGGTTTCATGTGTAGCATGCATCTAGTTGGTAGTCATCAATCAATTTGGTGTATCACCTCCCTTAAGATAGTTTTGTTTAATTTTTCTCTCTCCCTTTTCTCTCACAAATTATAAGTGTAGTAGTGGTATACAGGTGGTACATCAAGGGAGCTAGCCCTATCTATAGATTTACCTCATTCTTAGGCTCACCCATAGCCTAGAGGTTTTTTAACTATGACACTTGGATGAGGAGATCTGAGACATATCCTCAAAGGTTGTAAATCCAAGTGAAAAATATCACTTCATCATAGAGTTGGTGAACAATGAATAAATTCATTTAGAGTTTTGCATATCTAAATACTAGTTGGCAAACATGTTTACAAAGGCATTAGCACAAGAGAATGTTAAACATCTAGGACAAAATCTGGGTATTATGAATATTTAAGTATTTAGTGATATAAATTAAGGGGAAGTGTTAGAATATTACTAATTTATACAACTACGTTAAAGCTAAAACATCATCACTTAGGATATGTTTTAGTTTTAAATCTTTGTTTTTATTTTCTTCTATAGTTTATTTTAAAGTTGTTTTAAATATTTTCTTATGCTTAAAACTCCTGTATTTAGAAGAGCTTATTTGTAATCTATTTACATAATAGAAATAAATTTTTTATTTAATCCTTCATTTTTGCACCATATTATCTACATGAAATACCTCATAAATAATTTTGTTTCAAGGTATTAAATCAAGTGACTCAACATAGATAACTAATGTGTACTCTTTATTAGGTGTTCTTTTTCCCACACTATAATCTTTGATATTAAAACCACATTGACTAGCACGTCTATCTTAAAAAGTAGATAATCTAATTATTATGTATTAAACTCCTAAGCCTATAATTGTTATCTCATCTTCCAAACACAACCAACTGCACATTGAGGAAAGAAAATAATATGTTGTATCCCTCTTAGATTCTAAATTTCTAAAAACATGCACATCTTTATAGTGCACATGATGGCACAAACTCTCTTAAAAGTCCTCTTGATTCTAGATTTATTTTTTATATTTCCATCTCAATTTAAGAACCAAAGGAACTAATGGCATATTTTGTATCTTTAATAGGCACCTTGACTTGAGCTTGCTTAATGATTAATAATAGAATCACCAACTATACAGTGTCATTATCACCATATATAATTAGCACAACAGATTATACTTCAGGAATATCAACCTTCTCAGGTTCCCCACTATTATCTCCCATGCTTGTAACTTTTGTCTCTGTAATGTAGTGAGGTAAAAGGGATAGAATATAGATTCTCCATAAATATTAATCAAAGGACATGTAAGAGATGATTTCGAATGATATTTTATATTATTCCATATTCATCAAATTATAATCCATGACTTTCTAGTCCAAAATCTTCCCTAAATACAATATGAATATCATCAATGTTATCAGAATATCAAATAAGTATAAATAATTAGCTTAAAAATCAAACTTCTAACAAGTTTTACACTAATTTTTTGGTAGCTTTGGAGATCTTGTTAGACATCTTTCCACCTAATGTACACTACATAAAGCTAATTTTGTCAAGAGTCCATTAGGAATTCAATCCTGACACCCATTATAATGAACTTTGAACACTATGTTGAAGGTAATTTGAAGCATTCAAGTATTACTCAAGACATAATTAGACTTGATTAATTATTATATGTTTTCACTTTGGAGCATTCTAAGATCTAATCAGATTTTTAAAATTGATTATCATTGAAATAAAAATTCTTCAAGACCATCAAGACCTTATCTATAATTTTAACTTGATTAGCAATGTAATATTTTTGTTGGAAATTTGTAGACCAAATTAGCTAAAAAGACCTGATTAACATTATAGCATTTTTGGACTCTAAAAATTTTAGGTTTTTTAGGTTATAAAACACAACAAACATTATGACTTACTCATTTTATTATTGGAATGCTTAAAATTATATTAAATAATCAAAATATAATATATAAGGTTAAATAGTAATGTGGATGGACAAATCACGGCCCAAACTCCATGTCATAGAAAGAAACTGACACAAAACATTAACAAATAGTAAAATAGCATGACAAGAGAAAATATAAATAACCAAATAAATTTTAATCATAGGCTACCCCAAGAGGCAAAGGTAGAGGATCATCCTTGGAAAATGTTGATCCAACAAATGGTTCCACATCTGGGATCTCTAGAGTAGTCTAGCCATCTAGGGGGTCATCATGAATAGTGATTGACCAACCATAAATGGGCTAAGAGGAACAATAGCACTCATTAGAGAATGATGTGTATCACAACTAGAATATTTACTATGTGAACTCCAACCATCCCATTATGGGAGGGTGAGGTGAAGAATGGACTTTGTTTTGAGACCAACTTCTAGTTATACACCTCTTGAGAGGAGGTCATGGGGGCCTATGGGGTAGTTCATCTGGTGGAACTTTACTCATTATGCGTGGGACACTTCCCTAGTGTCTGAGGATCTCTTTCAAGTGGTGAAGATTTAGTGCCATCTTTTCCACCTAATTTTATATCTACAAGTAGATGAAGAAAATAATAATAACCTTTTCATTAATAGAAAAGGCATTTCCACAAGCCTCATGATTAAAAATAACATTATTTTTGGCTTTCCAAAGTTTAAAGAGGATGATATAATGAAAAAATAGCCAAAAAAAAGCAATAGAAGTTGGCCAATTTGAATATTCCCTAAAAATTGTCTACCACCAAGAGAAGGGCTTAGGATGATAGGATTAAAATAAGGAGTGAATCCATCGCATTGTAGATTGAGATTTAGGAAAGAACTAAAACATATGCTTCAAATATTTAGGCACTTATAAGTTGCACAAAATGGTTGGGGACTGCGAAGGTGGATCAGCCTCTCACCAAAGTGTTGAGTATTGTTATTGATTTCAAAGGTGCATCTTGTATGAGGTTGATGTCATTGAAAGAATGTGCCTATTTGGTAG